>JACVTC010000035.1:235000-250000 GCA_016946835.1 Neocallimastix lanati (nom. inval.)
ATTTTTTTTTTTTTTTTTTTTTTTTTTTTTTTTTTTTTTTTTTTTTTTTTTTTTTTAGTTATACAAAATATAAAATAAATTAAATATATTAATTTTTTTTTTTTAAAAAAAAATATTAAGTTATTAAATAAGTCAATAAATAAATTAATAAACACAATATAATATTATATATTATTAATCGTAAAAAAGAAAGCTTTAGTAAAACCAAAAAATAAAAAAAAAATAAAAAAATAATAAATAAATATTAATAATATCATAATAATAATATCTAATTTTCTGCAATTATATCTAATTTTAATAAGATATAATTACAGAAAAAAAAATTGGAAGGATGAAGAAGAAGAAAATAGAAATTTGGTGATCATTAATAATAATTTATAATTAATATCAGAAAATTAAAACTTTTATATTTCAAAGTATTGTTATTTAAAATATTATTTAATTATGAATAAAGAAGTAATATTATTAATTACTAATTATAATCAACACAATAAATGGAAATATTCATATGATGTACTTTTTTATATAAAATATTTTATTTTAAAAATGCTTATTCATAAAGATATAGTATGTATTTATATATTTATAGTTTTATCTTTTATATTAATATCCAATTTGATGTTATATATAATAAATTTATGATTAAAAGATAAAGATTGATTTATATTTACATTATTTTTATTTAACTTATTGTATTAATTTATATTTGTAAATTTATAGAATATTAAATTAAAACATTAAGAAAGTGTTTAAAAGTAAAGATTTAATAAAGAGGAGATAAAAAAAAAATACACTATAATTTCTAAAATATTATAAATTGTTTTAATATTTTTAAATTAAATTGTTAATTTTTTTTTTTTAACAATTATCAAAATGTTTTAAATGTCTACCATGTATAAATAATAAATAATAAATCCACTATTACAAATCTTAAATAATAAGAAATAAATAATAAATCATTAATTAAAAATCCAATATAATAAATAATAAGTAATTATATAATAAATATTAAATAATAAATGATTATATAATAAATAATAAATAATAAGTAATAAATAATAAATAATAAATAATAAATAATAAATAATAAATAATAAATAATAAATAATAAATAATAAATAATAAATAATAAATAATAAATAGTAAATAGTAAATAATAAATAATAAATAGTAAATAATAAATAATAAATAATAAATAATAAATAATAAATAATAAATAATAAATAATAATTAATAATAAATAAAAAGTATTAAAAAGTTAATAATATATATTCATCATATTTATTTTTATTATATAATTATAAGAGTAATATTGGAATAATATATTATTTAAAATACAAGATTATTGTATATAATTTTGTTAATTAATTTAATTTAATATTCTTTTGTATAAATATATATATATATAAATAAACTTCTATATAAAGAAATAAAAGTTTATGCCATCATTTTTTATTATTAATTTTGGAAATGAATGAATATAGAAATGAAAATTCAAAATATTTAAAATGTTCAATTTATTATTATAATTTATTTATTAATGCTAAAACGACATTTTTATATTAAAAGTAATTATGAGTTTATTAAGTTTATTAGTATTAAAAAAGTTTATTATTAAACTATATATACTAATAATCTTAATTTTATATTTTATTAGATAAAAATGTTTTTGTTTTCATCCATAAAATACGGATTTAATTTATAAAAAATTGGTGAAATAGAAATAATTTTTAGTATATTTAAATTAAATTTCTTTTAAATAATATATAATATATAGTATATTATAATTAATTGATAATAAAAGAAATTTATAAAGGATATTAATTTAAATATTAAATTGATAATATATTAAAAAATGAAAAAAAAATAAAAATAAAAAAAAAAAAAATAATAAATAAAATAAAGTTATACTTGATTTTCAATTAAAATTAAAAATATTTTAAATTTAGTAAGTTACACATTTTAGTGATTATTCCATCATTAATCATTAATTATATATAAAATATAATATACTGTAATATACAGAAAAATGAATTATTTCTATTGATTTGTCATAATTTGTATCACAATGGAACTTTTTAAATAGGAGCTCAAAAAAATTAAATGAATATTTGAAGAATTAAATATTAAATTATAAAAAAAACTGAATATTACACAAACTATATTAAAATAAATATTCTATATAAAAGATGAAGAGTTTTATTTCTTTAATACAGATATTATTTTGTTGACTATTAATAATTGTTAATAGAATAATTAGAAATTAATATAATAATAAAATGTAATGACAAGCAAAAAATATATATTAAAATATTATTAATTAAGTATTAATAGTTAAGAGTACTAGCCTTCATTGAATTTTGGGTTTGAAGGAAAAGAAAAGGTTATAAAGGCTATAATATTATCTTCATCTTTCATATTAAATTTTAAATAATAAAAAGTTATTATTTGATATAATATATTATTTATATAGTTAAATTTAATAATCTTTATAACCCCTTCTTATATTTATAATGTGAATAAAAAATTTTTTTTCATCATGACTAATTATGACCAGAAAAAATAGAGTAATAGATGGTTTGATAATAGTAAAAATGATTTACCATACTTTTTTTTTTATTAATTCTATATATCAATTTAACTTTCTTATATATTTTATTTTTATATAAAGAAATTCTTTAGTATATTGGAATATAATATAGTATAATATAATATAAGTTTGTTTAAATTAATATCTTGGAAATAAGAAAAAAAAAACTTGATTTGAAATATAATAAACATATAAATAAAAAAACATATAAATATATATATACATTTATAATATTTTTTCTATTTTAATTTAAATAAACTTTTTTTATTTATTTAATTTTATTTTTTATTTTATTAAATTCCATATTAAAAATATATATTAAATAATTATTCAATATTAATTAAAGTATAAAATATATTATAAACTTTGATATTAATATTTTATGAAATTTTCATATATAAATATAATGAAAATTTTCATCCTTTTTTTTTTTTTTTTTTTTTTTTTATTTTTTAAAGTTTAATTATAATAAAACTTATTTTATAATTTTAATTTTTTTTTTCTACTTTTTTGTTCTATATTAAAACTTTTGGTTTTTACCTTCTATAATATTTAGTAGGAATTATAATTTAACAATATATAGATAATAGAGAAATACAATATAAATTAGTAGCAATAACAAACTAAATAAAAGTATAGAAAATAAAAAAGATTGATATAGATAAATAACAGTATTACATGAAATTATAAATTAAATAATCGTCTTAATTATTTGAATATTATTTTAATAAAAAATTATAATATCAATTAAACAATTATTTATTACGAATTCTAAAACATTAATACTTATTTAATAAAAATATCTTTTTTTAGAATTTATATTATTAATAAAATAGATATATTAATAAAATATATTATTCATAGTAATACCAGTTATACCATAGAATTATACCATAGAGATTTAAAAGGAATACTACTTAATTTCTATTTGATATAGTAAATGTAAATATATAAATTTTTAATTTTATATTATACAAAAGTAGATATTTATATTCAGTCTTAAATAATTTTCAAAATTTTTAGTTTCATTTTGTTTTAATTTTTATTTATTAAATAATGAACATTTTATAGTTTTTCAAAAAAATATAATATATTTTTGTGCAATAAATATAAATATACCACTATAAAAAAGTTTTAACTCTTTTTTTTTTTTCCATTTTAAATTATTAAATTCTTTTATTATTATATTTAATTTTATTTTATTTTTAATATATAAAAATTATTTAAATTTTAATAGAATAGACAACTTTTAAATATTAATATTAATATATATATATATAATAAAAATGATAAGAATTTATATTTAATTAAATATTCAATGAATAATCAATTTTTGTTTAATATGAGATAGCATTTAGTTTACTTTTTAAATAAATTTGGAAATATTACTAATAATAATAATAATAGAATTGTCTTCATAATTTAATAAAAATCTTAATGTATTAAATTATTAGTTAATAGATATAAGATTTTAAATATAAAATAATTTATTATATTATATTATGTTTTTAGTTATAAATTAATAAACATTACAATAGTTTTTTCAGTAATAAATGAAAAGAATATTTTAGAAAATAATTTTAAAGTTTTTTTTTTATTAATTAGTAATTTTATTCTAAAAATTTATTAATAATAATTGTATAATAAAAGTTTATTGCTTAAACAAATTTATATAATATAAAAAATTTATATTTTTATTTCTTTATTTACTATATATTTAATTTCAGTGACCGAAACTGAAAAACTAACTTTTTTTTTTTTCTTAATATATAGTAAAATAACGGTGTTAATTATTTAAATTTATTAGCCAGTTTATTAGCCAGTCTAATCAAAATTACAAAAGATTTAAATAAGGAAAGAGAATAAAACAAAACAAAAACAAAAACAAAAAAATATTTAAAATAAGACGAAATAATTTAATAATTAAAAAATCTATAAAATACTATTTATTCTATAGGATGTTCCTATATTTTATATAGCTTTTTATATATCTTATAATATTTCTTTTTCTTTCCTTTTTTTTTTTTTTTTTTTTTTTTTTTTTTTTTATGTAAATAAAAAATTCTTAAAAGAAATAATTTAACTCAAAAAAAAAAAAAAAAAAAAAAAAAAAAAAAAAAAAAAAATAAAAATAAAATAAAATAAAAAAAAAATTAAAAAAAAAGAAAAAGTGAAAAAAATTACCTTTTTTTTTGGAAAGTAAGGAGTTTAAAATAATAAGGTACATATAGCATAATAAAAAATAAAATTTCAATTTTATAATATTTATTAATTATTAAAACTAATAATATTACAACTTAGATTATTTTAATATATATTCGTTTAAATTATATAATAAATATTATTTTTATAATTTCATTTTTTTATTTAAAAGATAAAAACAAACAAAACATACAAAAAAAAAAAAAAAAGAAACGTTAAACAAAAACAAAATTTTCGGAAAATCTTTATTTGCTTTTATTTAATTGTATGGCTTTTATTCAATTTTTATATCGAAATTAAAATTAATTAAAAGAAAAAAATTTTTATTTAAGAAGTAATTATTTAAATATATAATCTAATAATACCTAATTCTTATTATAAAAATGATGGAACAAAATATATCAACTGTCGAGGTTTATTCATTATTAAAGTAAGTTTTATTTGATTAAAAATTTAATCTTTATTTATATATATATATTATAAGTAATATAGGAAATTGTAAAAATTTTTAATATATAGTGTTTTTAAATATTTAATATATTAATATCTAAACATTTTATTAAATTTAGAATTTGTACCAAAATTAAAAACAAATTTTACTATATTTCAAGAAATATTACAATAAATAAATGTCAAGTGAATCGTTTAATTGAACGTATTGAGCGTTTCATGCAAATATTGGACAAAAAATTAAGTGGTAAATCTCAACTCACTTTTGGAACTTTAAATAAAATAAAACAATTAAAGGACTTATTTCTTAGAATTGGTGGACATTTAAATAGTTATTTACGTTATGGTTATCTACGACGTTTATTACATCCATTAGAACAAGAAAGAGAATTTATTTTTTATACCGATCAGTTATGCTCAATTGCACAATTTTTTGGTTTTTATTTAATTGATGGTAAAAAAAGATTACTTGAGGATGAAGAGGATCAATTAATTGATTTTGCTGAATTTACACAATTATTAGAGTCTGTTCAGGATAACGATGCTAAACTTTTAAGTTTTTTAGGTTTAGATGTTGATCCTACAGCATTACCAGATGTTATTAATGCTTTAGAAAATGCTATTCAAATGAATGGTGTGTCCTCCAATAAAATTGTCACTATTGACTTGAATAATGAACATCTTCTTTCTAATACTCGTGTTTTGACTTTCATTAATAATCAACTTACTCAGATTAATCGTTATCTTATTAATAATGGTCATAATCCACCAGCTCCTTACAATGATACTACCTCTTCCTATACAAAGATTAATTATGATTATTTAAAACCAATAATACCTTCAGATATAAATGATAGTAATCCATCTAAAGATTCCTTGAAGAATTCCTTGACTCAATCTTATGTTAATAATAAAGATAACTCAAAAAGTAAAAATATATCTGAATTTTTAGGTATGAATGAAAAAGATGATAAACATGACCATTCTCATGGTCGCAGTCGCAGTCATAGTCGAAGTCATAGTCGAAGTCATAGTCGTACCCGTAGTCTCACTCATAGTATTGGCCGTAGCATAAGTCGTAGCCTAAGTCGTAGTCGTAAAAGTTCAAATAGTCAACATAGTCAACATAGTCAACATAGCCATCATAGTCATCATAGTCATCAAAGTCAAAATAGAAGTCAAAATCAAAGTCAGAATCAAAGTCAGAATCAAAGTCAAAATCAAAGTCAGAATCAAAGTCAGAATCAAAGTCAAAATCAAAGTCAAAATCATAGTAGAAATCGTAGTCGTAATAGAAGTCGAAATCGTAGTTATATTGATGGTGAAGATTTAGATTTTTATACTGAAACTGATCTTCAACGTCAAGAACGTCAAATGAGGGAAGCTCTTACTGAAGTTTATAATAATGGTAGCGTTAATGGTAATGGTAATGGTAATTTAATGACCTCTTCAACGGCCTTAAAAGGTCGTAATAGAAACAATCCATTACAAATAAATACAAATATTACAAAAGCAATTGGAAAGTCTAGTCCTAGTCCTATTCCATTCTCAATGACAAGAATAACAAAAAATACAGAAGACATACCGATTAATTTAAATATTCTAGAATTTGAGGATTCTGATGATAGTGATGAGGAAAGAGGTAGAAAAAGACAAAACTATTCTAAAAGTAAAGGTTTATTAACACCAACAGGTTCCACACCAACTACTCCTAAATCTGCTCCAATGTTTTTTGATAATTCTTATCTACCTCGTACAGAAATTCAAGCCTCTAAGTTAGAAAATAATTGTCTTATTATTGATACACAACTTCAGTTGAAGAAGGTATATTATGAATTAATTCGTATTGTTGGTGATAAAGTTGGATTGTATGTTAAACAAGCTTGGAAGATTCCTTTTTGGGATATGGAACTTTGGGATATTATTGAGTCTACTCTTATTTCTAAGGTTTATCGTGGTTTATGGCACTTTACTGAAGTTGCAGTAAAAGAAATTGATATACCATTGGAAACCCCTGAACTTCAACATCAATTCCAAAGCTATGTTGAGAATTGGTATAGTCTTCGTCATCCACATATTATTCCATTATTAGGGGCAAGTCAGACTCATAATATTCCTTATGTGGTTATGCCTTTCCTTACTAAAGGAAATTTGGTTCAATACTTAGAAAATGATTTAGACATTGCTCACCTTATTGGCATTCTTTTAGATATTAGTTCCGGTATGCAATATTTACATTCACGTCAAATAATTCATGGTGAATTAATGGCAAGTAATATTTTAATTGATAATTATGGTGAACCAAGTATTTGTGATTTAGGGTTTTCAAAATACTTTTTCTTTACCTCTAAACCAGCGTCAGTTAAGAATTCAAGTGAAGATAGTCATTCCACATTAGTTAGGACAAGTAATTCTTACATTAATCGTAAGATTAATCGTTATGTCCGATGGATGGCAAATGAAATTCAGGATAATAATATTTGTACTTTTGCTTCTGATGTTTACAGTTTTGGTATGCTTTGTTATGAAATCTTTTCTGGTGGAGATGTTCCTTTCTCGGATGTTCCAGAAAAAATTATTCCTGCAGCTGTAAAATCTGGTAAACGTCCTTCTCGTCCTTCTCGTTGTCCTGATGAAATTTGGTCATTAATGCAAGAATGTTGGGATGATAATCCAGATAAACGTCCTTCGTTTTATGAAATTTCACAAAATCTCATGCAAATTAAAACTCACTATAAGATTATTTATTCTAATTCTAATCCTGAAAGGCTATTACCAAATAATATTCAAATTTATGGTCATGCTCCTACCATACTTTCTACCTCTCCAAATACTAGTATCACTATAAATAA
This sequence comes from Neocallimastix lanati (nom. inval.), assembly GCA_016946835.1. NCBI lineage: Eukaryota > Fungi > Neocallimastigomycota > Neocallimastigomycetes > Neocallimastigales > Neocallimastigaceae > Neocallimastix > Neocallimastix lanati (nom. inval.). The sequence goes on from JACVTC010000035.1 coordinate 243,095, forward strand.
AAATAATGTTCCATGGTTAGCTTCTCCTGCTCATTCTGCTTCTAATGTTAATTTAAATATTAATAATAATAATAATAATAATAATAATAATAATAATAATAATAATAATAATAATAATAATAATAATAATAATAATAATAATTCAAATCGTAGTCTTTATCATAGTTTAGGTCGAAATCAAGGAAAAGGAAAAAACTCTCCATATAATGATACCTCTATGGATTCTAATTTAGGTATACCTTCTAATGCTATAGAAGACTATAGTCAAGGACCAATATATTCCCATCATTATTTAGGTTCAAGTTCTGTTAATTATAATAAATCTTCAAATATTTCCAATACTTATAAGAATCTTCAAGTTAATAATAATAATAATTTAAATTCTCGTAATGGTAACAGTCCAAAGAAAAGTGATAATAGTATTGGTAAAAGTCCAAGGAATTCATCAAATCATACCTCTTTCCAAGATAATATGAATTTGAAATACCCAATAAATGGCGGAATTAATAGTCAAAAAATTTCACCATATATGAAGGCTGCCCTTATGAATAGTTCTTTACTTCCAAGTGGTAGTATTGAAAATGATAATATTAGTAATGATAGTAATGATAATGGTAATAGTAACAACAACAACAACAACAACAACAACAACAATAATAATAATAATAATAATAATAATAAAAATAAAAATAAAAATAGTAATAGTAATAATAAGGATAATAAGGATAGTAATAGTAGTAATAATATTAGTAATATAAACAATTTACCTATTATCAATTTAAATTTAAATAATAAAAATGGTTCTCACTTCAATTACCTTCAACAATTGATGAATGATGAAGAAAATAGTAATATTAATCGTTTTAAGAAATCTCGTCTTACTAATATACCATTAAGTCCTTCAACTACAACTGATTCTGATGATGTTAACGATACATTAACTCGTCTTCATTCATCTGCTATCATGAATGAGATGACTGCTCAGGAAGAAAAATATGATCATGGTAATAGTAATCTTTCATTAAGTAGTTTATCAAATCTTAATGCTAATACCAATAGGTATTATCATAATAATACTGGTAGTATTAATTATAACAATGGTAAGACAAATCTTAGTTCTAATTTAAGCAATAGTATAAGTAATAGTGATGAAAAAGTAAATTCACCTATAGAGATTCATAAGGATTCTTTTGATAATAAACAAGTTCCCTATTCAGAAAATGAAAATGAAGATGAACCTGTTACTTTTAAGATTAGTCATCGAAAAAGTGATAATACTTCTCAATATGCAAAAAGGGTTGAAGTAGAGGATGTTGAACAATATATTAAAAAATATTTAATTAAAAAGGATAACATACCTGTTGATTTAGATTTAAATAATGAACAGTTTATTCAACAAATAGAAAATTTAGATATGTCTGATAGCTTTTTAAATAAACATAATGCAGAAAATCAACAATCTAAAGTGTACATTGATCAGGTTTTAAGAAAAGTTTCAACTATTAAAAAAGAATATGAAAATCCAACTTCTTCTACAAATTCTTCTTCTTCCTCTTCTTCTACTCTTTCCCCCATAAAGCATATTTCATTACCAGTAACGACTTCGGAACTAAGACAAACTCTGGATCAAGGTCAAGATGAAATTAGCTCTGGTGAAATTCAATATGATAGTAGTTTTATATCAAATATCAATCAACTAAAGAAATCAAGTTCAAATATTAATAAAAGAAATACAGTTTCTTCTTCTAGTACTTCTTCATCAATGGTCGATTCTTCAATTTTATTACAAGGTCAAGGATTAAATCAAAATAAAGTATCAAGTAATCTAACCTCAATTTCAACTTCTAGCCAAAATTTAGAACCAGTTCGATCTTCTGTTGGAGGTAAGACACCTCGAATTGAAGCGCTTTCTCAGCTTTCTTTGAAACTAAAACATGCTTCTTACCAGTTATTAATGGAAGCTCAGAAAGAAATGAAGGATTATTATGATAAGGATGAAATTGAAGAAGTTGTTATCGAAGAAGTTGATGATGATGATCACTATCCTTCTAATGACATCACAACAACAACAACAACAACAACAACTAATAAAAATATATCATCTTCAACTCATTATAAAAATAATGAAACCTCAAAAATGCAGCAAGCGATATCAAATGATAGTACTAGTGATATGACGACAACATTTTTGGGAATATCTTCAAGCACTAAATCAACTGATAATAAAAAGAGTAAATCTTTAGGTATATCTAAAACTCCAAGTCCAAAGATAATTTATAATAGTAATTCCTCAAATAATCCATTTAATATAAATTCAGGTGGTATAAAATCAATTATGAAGCATCAGCGATCTAAATCTCAAAATTACATCAGTACCTCTTCTGAAGATATCAAAAGTATTTTGAAACCTGGTCGCCAATATACTAATATATTTAATAGTCAGCGTCAAAATGTTTCCTCATCTTCAAATTCTGTTTTAAGTACAACCAATTTATCTATAAATAAAGAGACACCTTATAACAGACCACCTCTATCTATAAAATCAAATAAAATGAATACATCAGATGCTATCAGTAAAACAATGATCTCTTCAATATTTCCTACATCATCTAATACTAATACCAATACTAATATCAATACCAATACCAATATCAATACTCCATTTAACAATCAAACCAATAAACCAGAGGAAGATAGTCAAATGATAACTAGTACCACTAAAATTGTTGGTATTCTTAAGACAGGTAATAGTGTCCCTCATAATGATTTGGATTATTTGAATAGTAATGATGATCAATCTAAATCTGCTTTAAGTACATCTATTCTTGAAAAGTCACATCATCCATCAGCTACTAGCAATTCAAATACAGTAAGATTTGCTCTTGATGAAGATTCTTCTAAGGAAACTATTGAAGAATTGGATATAAAAGGAATGAATTTAAATGATTTAGATCAGATTGCCAATTTAATCATTAGTGAAGAAGGTGATATCAAATTTGAAACGAATCAACAAATCCTTTTCCATAAAATGAGATATGAGGAATTGATAAATGAACTTCGTTATCGTATTGGTGATAATCAAGTAAATGAATGCATTAAGGAAGATTCCATCGAACTCAATACTTATAGTTGGAGTGATATAAGCTTAAAACGTACCTCAATACGTATTTTAATTGGTATTATTAAGCATACGTTTGTCAAGAGTGTTATTTTAAAGGATTGCCGTTTCTCAGATTTAGCTGCTAAATGTATAGCTATGGCTGTTAAAAATAATCCATATATTAAACGTTTAGATATTACCTTTTGTTCTAAATGGGCTCGTACACAAACTGATCCTATTTCCAATATTTTAAACTATGATTCCGCTCGTTATGATTCTGCTTGGGTATTAAGTAAATTAGTTGGTCCAAAATCAGCTTCTGCTTTTGCTAATATGCTTCAAGTAAATTCATCATTAAAGATATTACAATTACGTAATGCTTCCTTTGGTGATACTGGTGTAGCTTTAATTGCTAAAGCTCTTCAAAGTAATTATGTATTAGAAATGTTAGAAATTGATAATTGTTGTACTGCGGAATATGGTAGTCATGCTCTAGCTGAAGCTCTTAAAATAAATACTTCATTACAAGTTTTAAATCTTTCTCAAAATCCTTTAAGTGATAAAGGTGGTATTGCAATTATCGAAGCACTTCAAGAGAATCATTCATTGAAAAGTCTTATTCTTCATCGTTGTGCCCTCTCTTCCAGTAAATTTTGTGAGAGTTTAAGTAGAACATTAATAGCTAATGATTCTTTATTAGAAATTGATTTAGGTAGTAATTCATTCTCAAAGGATGGTATTAAATATATTGCTGAAGGTCTTTCATATAATCAAACCTTAGAAATATTAAAATTGGAGGATTGTAATTTAACAAAAAAATATGTCAGTATTTTATCAAAAGCATTGGATAGTGAAAATAATAAGACAGAGTTACATTTAGGTTCCGTATTAAAATTTTGGGATAAAAAAGAATTATTTAATAAACGTATATTATTCCATAAAGAACAATTTGCTTAAAAAATAAAAAATAAGATAAAAAAAAAAAAAAAAATAGTAATAATAATAATTATAAAGAATAACCATAAAAAAAAAAAAAAAAAAAAAAAAGGTAAAAATATAATTTAAACCCATTATAATAATAATAATAAATATTAATATTATTATTATTATAAAAATAATTAATAGTTATATATATATATATTTATATTAACCAAGCATAATATATTGCGATTATTTAATATTATATACCAAAAAAAAAAAAAAAAAAAAAATGCAATTATATAAATTATATAAAATTAATATAAATTTTTTTTTAATTTTATATCAATCACACACATAAAAAAAATTATTAATATAAATATTAAAAAAATAATTTTTTAGTTAATATAAATATATATGCATATACATAATATTAATTGCTAAATCAAATAAATAACATTAAAACAAAAGCGAAAAAGAATAACTAAGCAAAAACATTTAAAGAGAAGAAAAAAAAAAAAAAAGAAAAAAAAAAAAAGAACGAATTATATAATATTTAAATTATTTATAATATAATTTCAATATATTTTCATAGAATACATAGAAGAGTAGAAAGAAAAAAAAAAAAAAAAAAAAAAAAAAAAAAAAGTTATAATAAATACGAAATAGAATAAGATTAATAAAATAAAGTAATAATAATATAGTATAAATAAAAATAAAAATAAAAATAAAAACAAAAACAAAAACAAAAAAAAAAAAAAAAGAAATAGAATTTATTATATAATATTATACATTTTTATTAGAAGAATAGAAATAAAAAAAAAAATAAAAAATAAATAAATTAAATAATAAATTAAATAAATTAAAAAATAAATAAATCAAAAAAGTAAATTTTTAAATAAATAAATAAAATAAAATAAAAATAAATAAATAAAATAAAATAAAATAAAATAATATAAAAAAATAAATAAATAAAATACAATAAAAATAAATAAATTGAAAATACGTGCTACTTTTATTATTACTATTATTTTTATATATCACTATACTCTTTAAAAAGATATTTCTGATATTCTCTAGAAATAAGGGTTATTATAAATTACTAAAAATTTCTTCATTTTTTATATACAAATATTTTCATTTATGATAATTTATTTTTAATGCTATTCTTTAATTTTTATAAAGTAAAGTTAGAAGATTTAATTTGAATGATTATTAATTATAAAATTAATTTGTAATGTATTATAAATATTATTTTGTTACTAAATTAATAAATAATATGTAATATAATTATTAATTCTTAGTAGAAATTTAAAATACTTATTAACTATAATATTTTATATTGTCAATTTATAATTTTTTTTTTTTTTTTAATGATAATTTTATTTGTTTAATTCAAATAATATAAATATATATATTATATTATTTATATAATTGTAGTTTTAATAGAGATAACATGATATAAAATAATTTATATAGAATTTATAGCTTTATTTAATATATTAAGAGATACAGAGGATTCAGTTTCCATCTTCTCAATGTAAGTGTTTGAACCCCCTTTTTTTTTTTTTTTTTTCTTTTCTTTTTTTTTTTTTTATGAGAGAGTGAAAATTTTTGGATGGTTTTCTGTAGCGGTTTTGGTGTTTTGAGTAATATATCATTAAAAAATTTATTTTTCAAGTGATGGTGAGGTAGTGCCGGATGAGGCTGATATAACAAATATTTTTTTTTTTTTTGATGAGTATGCTTGAAAAATTCGGTATATACTATTCCCAAAAAAAAAAAAAAAAAAAAGGTTGTTAAAGGAAGAACAAAGGACGATAGTGAATTATGGTATTGTAGGATTTACAAGATAGTAGCTACTATGACGAGAATGTCGAAGAGAAGTATCAGTTTTTTTTTTTTTTTTTTTTTTTTTCCAAGCTTGGTTTTAGGAGTTATTGAATAAGAGATATTGTATTTAAGAAAATGTTTTTTTTGATGACTTTGGATGATTTTTATTCAAGAGTAAAAGTTTTTTTCCTCTGGAATAATGGAGAGTCAAGAGGATATTTTGGAATTAGGTTGTGGGAGGAAGTTAAACATGATAATCGTAGAACTATAAAATACAGTGTTTTGGATTTTGCGAATGCGGTGCTCCATGGAGAGACATTTCAGAATCATATGGAGGCTGAAAGAATACGTTTTATGGATTTTTTTTTTTTTTTTTTCAATGAAGACATGTAGGAGAAACTGATGAAGCAACTTAGAGGGGAATCTGAGTTAAATCAATGCGAATTATATCAAAGCAGAATTGTATGCATGCGAACTTCTAAGTGAGAGCTAATATATCGTTCGCACAAAAAGGGAATCAATACCAAAGATACATTTGGCCTGTGATGTGTGAGGGGTGGTGTGTTTGTTACAGATGATGTTACGTCTAATTGCTCAAAAACTGGAAAATGGAAAATTTATTTGAAAAACGCCAAAATGCAAGATTTATTCATCGAATTTGTGAGATTCACTAAAATTTCGGTAATAAAAGATGTTGTCCCCTCTGCGAAAAAAAAAAAAAAATTATATATATATATATAAATTTAGCCAAAATACAATAAAAATGTCTACTTTTCTTGCTGCTGTTCATATCAGATATTTGGCATAATATGGAAGTATATCGTGATGACAGGAGCTTCAATTTCTTCATTTTATACAATTTTGTAGTGATGATCATGTGGAAATTGGCATATATATACGTTTTTGAAAGCGTTATATAACCTTTTTCTGAAAAAAGACACTTCTTTGCTCTCCGACAACAGTAATGAATTTTTTGATAAAAAAAAAAAAAAAAAAAAAGCCTGAAGTAACAAATGACACCAAAGAGGACAGAGTTTAATGGAATGAGACATCTT
>JACVTC010000035.1:252500-295000 GCA_016946835.1 Neocallimastix lanati (nom. inval.)
AATTTAAAAGTATTATTCATAAATATACATAAAAAAAAAAAAAAAAACATAGATACTTTAAATTATTATTATTAAATATATATAATAAAAATTATACACAAATCTCTCTATATTATAGTTTCTCATTTTAAGTCAAATGGAAGGTAATAATACAATTACTATAATCATATTTAATAATAATGTATTAAATTTTTTTTTTCTTTATTAAATATATAATTATTTTAGAAAATCAATGTCAAAAAAAAGTCTTTGGGTAATTCTTTTTTTATTTTTTTTTTTTTTATTTTTTTTTTAAATTAAAGTTAATATTCTATTATCAGAAGTACTAATTACAAACCATTATCTATTGAATATAGATTTACAATTCACTATATAATATCTTTTTTAAGTAAGTATAATGTTTATAAGCTTGTATATATTCAAATAAATTATGTTATTAATAATTATTTTTAATGTATTTTTATATATTATTTTCTTTTGATCAGATATTTGCTTTCTTATGGTATATAATATTCTCATATATATATATATATAAATTATAAAAAATTATAACTATAAATAAAATAAAAAAATATATATATAATAATAACAATAAATCATTTATTATATTAGTTTACTGTTTTTATGCAAGAAGTATTTATCTATGTAATTTTGCTGATTCAATAAAAGGAATACCAAAATGCAAAACACCATTTTCTTATATAATGTAATAAAAATTATTATTGGAATATAACAATGATATAAATTAATTATAATAATATTAAAAATAATTATAAACAATAATTTTTTTAAAAAAAAAAATAGATATATAGAATAGATATATATATAAACAAAATAAAATAGAAACATTTTATAATAAAAAAAAAAAAACTTTGTTGTATTTTATATAAAAAAAAAAAAGAATAGGTATTTCAGTGGTAGAATTAATTTTCATTACTGCCTATAGTTTAATTGTAAATAAAAAAAAATTATATTTAATTTAAAATATTTTAAAATAATACATCTATATATTCATAAATAAATAATTTATTAATTTATTTTTTTTTTTTTTTTTTTTTTTTTTTAAAAAAAAATATATATATATAAATATTGTATTTAGTATAGTAATTTTAATTTTAATACAAATTGTTTATCTCATTCAATGTATTGCGGTACTATGCATAAAGCAAATTGTAACGCAGTTTTATTCGTCAAATTAATTTTGGTAATTTGTTGTTATATATATCTATCATTTCAATTGTATAAATATTTTTATATTAAATTTGAATTAACTTTTTTTTTTTTTTTTCCTTCTAAATTAATTACTTTCTATATATAATAGGCTGTTCTAATTAATCTTGTTACCTATATATTAGATGATCATAATCTTAATACACATAGTATTTTAATTATTTCAGAAATAATTTTATTTCTTTCTTTTTTCTACTTATTTACAGTTCAATTGAAATATCAACCTTACTATTCAATTCAAGTTAATAATTATAGATTTGGGGCATATTTTACCCTTAGTATTTTTTCATTATATAATTTAATAATAATCATAACTAATATTAATACATTTCAAATTGTATGTGATATTTCACCCTTTTTGATACCCATTTTATTTATTGTTGGCTATAATTATAATAATTATTATAATAAAAAAATTGTACAAAGAATATACAAAAAACTTTATGAAAAAAAATTAGTTAGTAACTTACATAAATCCACTTCTATTAATGAATTAAAATTTAATCCCAAAAGATTAAAAAACAATAATATATACAACTCTCTAGAAAGAATAAGTAAATTTGAAATATATATATTAATAATAATAATAATAATAATAATAATAATAATAATAATAATAATAATAATAATAATAATAATAATAATAATAATAATAATAATAATAATAATAATAATAATAATAATAATAATAATAATAATAATAATAATAATAATAATAATATTTTTTTTTATTATTTATGTAATATTTATTCATTTAATAATAAATTTTTTCATATATATATATATATTTATCATATAATAGCCAAAGAAGTCTATATTAAAAAGGAAATTAAAGTATATAATAATGTTTTTGAATGTGAAATAGCATGTCGATTTTTAAGGTAAAATTTATAATCATTAATTTCATCATTATTTCTTATATATATATATATATTGATAATATTACATACATGTTTTTATTATAAAATAAAAAAAAAATAGAAAAAATAGAACTATTGAAGCATATCTTTTAGCAAAAGAATTATTAAATGAAGGGTAATAATTTATAATTGAAATTACTAATAAAAAAAAAATAATATATGAAAATATTCTTACATAATTTTTAATTTGTTTTTAATATATACATATTACTTTATACATAATAATTAAAATAATAATAAAAGTATTTCCCAATTTAACAATGATGCGAATGTAAGAGTCATAAATCAGAAATAAATAAATATATATATATGTGTATATTAGTTAATTAATAGAACTAAATATAAATAATATATTAAATAATTTTATATCTAAAAAAAAAAAGGTTTATTTAATAGCGTGGTATTATTTATTCTCCATGAAAAAATTTTATAAAGAGAATAATCTTTTACAAAAATATGATCCCGAATTATTTAATGGGGATCAAATTTTAATTAGTGTAATGGAGCATAAACTTGATTTTCGAAAAAAATATTTAATTCACAAAGCGTTAAATCATTTAGAAATTGAAAAAAGAGAAAATTCAACAAATGTGACTACCTCAGATATGTAAGATATTTATTAATAATTATATTAAAATAAAAAAAAAGTAAGGTATTTATTATATATTAAAACATTATTATAACATATATAAATATATGTATGTATATATATATATATATTTATATGTTTTATATGTATATATGTATTATAAATTGGAATGTTATAGTGAAAAATCTATAAAAATGGAAGAATTAAAACTTAATGCTGTTAAAATACATGTTCAAGGATTACAAGAAATAAAAGAATTATTTCATAAATTAAAAAGTAGTACAAATTCAAAAGATATAGTATTGTATTCCTCAAATATTTCTCAGATTAGTAAAATTCAAAAACTTGGAAATTCACATTATGCTAATCTTTTAAGAATAATTCCTGAGGCAAATGTAATTATCCTTTATCTATTAAATTTTAAATATTTAATCACTTAATTTTTTTCTTATTATTAATCACTTAATATTTTTTCTTATAATTAATAAAAATATAAAATTAAACTAATATATAAATATATAAATAAATATATATATATATATATATATTTAAAATAAATAAAAAAAAAAAAAAAAGGACGTTATTAAAGTTTATTTAATGTTTTTAAAGGATATTTTGGTATATCAAATAATAAAAATTTAAATTATATATATATATATATATATATATTTTAATTTTAAAAATTTACTATACTAACTTTTTTATTAATAATATTTTAATTGTTTTTAGAATGACGACGAATTAGTTGTTTGTATCTTATAAAAAAAAAATATATATATATATATAGTTTTATATATCTATAATAAAATATATTTAAATTTAATATCTTATCATTTTAATTATTAATTAACAATATATTTTTTTTTATTTATATATTAAGATCAAATATACTAATATGGTAAAATAAAACATAAATAATATTATTATTTTATATATATATATATATATATATATATATATATATATATTTATCTTTGTTTTTATCTTTATCTTTATATTTATATTTATAAATTTAAAATGGTTAAAATTGTTAAAGTAATTACAATGTTTAATATAATTTTTTATTAATTATATAAAAATTCTAGATCCAAAAAAAGGACGAAAATTATCCGATAAAGGGATCAAAATCAAATGATATAGACAATACTATTCAAAAAACTAAATCCATATCATCATCGAACTCTTTCGGTTCTATGCCTTTTTCAGAATTTTCAACATCATCTGGACTTGGAAAAGAATTAAAAAAAAAAATTCATACGAGGTAATTAAATAATAATTTAGTTAAAATTCTTTTTTCTTTTTTTTTTTATAAAAAAAAAAAAAAAAAAAAAAGTTTAATATATTTCTAATTTTTTTATTAATAATAATAATAATAATAATAATAATAGAAATTCAATGATAAGAAATTTTGTTTCTCCTATTAAAAATCTTCAATTTAGAATAATGAGTTTTGTTTTTATATTTATTTTATTTTATGCTATTCAGTAAGTGTTCATTAATACTAATATATATTAATAATTATATTATTATTATCATCATTATTATTATCATTTTCATTATTATTATTATTATTATTATTATTATTATTATTATTATTATTATTATTATTATTATTATTATTATTATTATTATTATTATTATTATTATTATTATTATTATTATTATTATTATTATTATTATTATTATTATTATTATTATTATTATTATTATTATTATTATTATTATTATTATTATTATTATTATTATTATTATTATTATTATTATTATTATTATTATTATTATTATTATTATTATTATTATTATTATTATTATTATTATTATTATTATTATTATTATTATTATTATTATTTATTATTATTATTATTATTATTATTATTATTATTATTATTATTATTATTATTATTATTATTATTATTATTATTATTATTATTATTATTATTATTATTATTATTATTATTATTATTATTATTATTATTATTATTATTATTATTATTATTATTATTATTATTATTATTATTATTATTATTATTATTTTATTATTATTATTATTTATTATTATTATTATTATTATTATTATTATTATTATTATTATTATTATTATTATTATTATTATTATTATTATTATTATTATTATTATTATTATTATTATTATTATTATTATTATTATTATTATTATTATTTATTAATTAATTATTATTAATTATTATTAAATATATTAAATATATCAATGTTTATATATATATAGAGTTTTATGTATATTAGTAATATTTAATTATTCGCAGAAAAAAGCAGAAAATCTTAATCTTAATATTAATATTCCAGGGGCTATAAAAGAATCAACGTTTTCGGTAAGAATGTTATCGTACGATCTTATGTTAAATGATTACAGCACATACTGGCAACATTTTTTTTCGTTGAAGGGTACCTTGGTCTACATGGATTTAGTTAATTTTGGTCTCATAAACGAAATCATGGGTGATATAAAAACCGAAAGTTCACTAGTTATACCAGTTGGTGAATATGCATTTGATTCATATGAACAAGGAACTCTAGCTGATTCATATAAAAGATATATCTCAAATTTAAAATACTGTGCGAATAGAGGTAAAATCAATCATTATTTTTTTTTTTTTTTTTTTTTTTACTGTATATAAATTATATAATTTAGCTTATAAAAAAATTTAATAATTAATAATTAATAATGATAATAATAATAATAAAATAATTAATAATTAATAATGATAACAATAATAATAAAATAATGAATAACTAATAATAATAAATTAGAAATGCTAAAGGAAAACGAAACAGTTTTTGATATTTTATATGAACCTCATTTTAAGTAAAAATCTTTAATAATATTTACTAATTTTTTTTTTATTAATTTACACATTAATTTCTTTAAACTAATATCTATATATATATTTTTTTTTCATATAAAATAAAATTTATAAATAGATATTTTATACGTAATATAAAATGCTTAATTATAAAAAATTAATATCTCCAATTATCTAATAATAATAATAATAATAATAATAATAATAATAATAATAATAATAATAATAATAATAATAATAATAATAATTATTATTATTATTAACATATAATAATATTCTTATATTATAAATACATAAAGTTAATTCAAAATCCAATTTTGATTCAGTTTTTGATAGTAGTAAAGAAATCTTGAGTAATAGTATTTTAAGTGCATTTAATATTTTAAGAATAATTGTTATTATAATTGCTATAATTTTAATTTGTATCAACTTTTTCATGGCATATATAAGTAATTAAAATTTACTATTAAATGATTAAAAAAAAAATAATAATAATAATTATGATAATAATAATAATAATAATAATAATAATAATAATAATAATAATAATAATAATAATTATTATTATTATTATTATTATTATTATTATTATTATTATTATTATTATTATTATTATCAATTAATTAATTAATTATTAATTATTAACTATTAAACATTTATATAATTTTTAATTATCTGTCAATTATTTTTATATATTTAAAAAAAAAAAAAAAAAAAAAAAAAATATATATATTATATATAATTTAGCGTTTGTTCCATTAAAACGTGCAACAAATAAAATAATGCATAGTTCATTCCGAATGTTTAGACATTTTTCAAAAAGTACAAAAAAAAAAAAAAAAAAAAAAAAAAAAAAATTTATATTATTATTATTAATTATTAATATTTAAATAGTCTCAAATCAAATAAAAAAAAAATTAATACTTTATATATCTTTATTCCATATATTTATATATATATATATATATAAAAAGGTGATTTTGAACAAATAATAACAGAATATGATGAAAAAATTGAAACTTTATGTGAAACTTTTGAAATTGATGAAAATTTTAACAATACAAAATCAAAACGAAAAACTAAATCATATACTAAAATAAAAGTAATTTTTACTTTTATTATCATTATAATATACGTTTTGTTTTTACTGGTTCCGGTGATAGTAAATATATCATTATTTTAATTATTTATTAGGAAAAAAAAAATATATATATATATATATATATTAAATACAATATTTACAATTATTAATATAATATAATATTTATAGAATATTTCAAATCAAACAAGAGATATTATAGCGCTGATACAAAAATCGGTAATTAGAAATTATCTAAAATAAATTATTTAATTTATTAAATTCAAATAATAAATATAATAAGATATAAAAAAAAATAATAATAATATATATATATATATATGTATATATGTATATATAATATGTTTAGATAGATAGATATATGTATTATATTATTTAGGTATTTAAATAAAAAAATTTAACATATAATTATTATATTATAATATATTATTTATTCAATTAGGCGGATAGACTACCATTAGTAAAAGGAATTCATTTATACACCTATGAAATTATTAATCAAGACCGAAGTGTATTTCTACCAAATGAACCCGAAAGAATTATAAATGATTATATTTATAAATTAGAGGTATAATTTCATGAAAATAATAAATATTATAATATATATATATAATATATATAATTTTTAATAATAAAAATTTTTTAATTTTTTTTTTTTTTTTATTTTTTAATTAAAAAAATAAAAAATTTAAAATAAACAAAATATAAAAATAAAAATAAAAATAAAAATAATATATATATATATATAAATATATACATAGAAAATTCAAGAGGAATTAAAATTAGGAACATATGGAGGACCTACGTTTGATAGATATCCTCAATTTGATTATATTTTAAAAGAAAATGGATGTCATAGAATACCCAATATTGGTTCATCATGTGATACTGTGGTTTATGAAACACCATATGGTATAAATTTAAAAAAAAAAATATATATATATATATATATATCTATTGATTTCATATTAAATATAAAATTTATATATATATATATATATTTATTTATTTATATATTTATATCTTTTATATAAAAAAAAATTTTTTTTTTTTTTTAATAATTTTTAAAGGTTTTAGTAAAGACCTTGGTACATTACCAATAAATGAATTACTAAGAGAATATCTTTTTTATGTTAAAAACTTTATTAAAGATGTTGAACACAATAAATATATTAGATTACCATTTAATAGTAGAGATAATATAGAAATTATTTATAATCAAATTAAGGAGAGTGATTTCTTCAAACTTCAAAATGATATAATTACTAATCTATATAATGCTCTACAATTTCTTGATAATCAATTAATCGATTTAACTATTAAAATGTTAGATGAAAATTCACAATCCATAATTTGGTTAATTATCCTTGGAATGATCATGTTCCTTATCCTTGGATATTTTGTTATTAATCAATTATATAAAGAAAAAATTAAGGAAATGAATACATTAGTTTCATTTATATTCCTTGTTCCACCTTCCATTATAAGTAAAAATGAAAAATTTAAAAGGTAATATATATATAATATTTTATTAAAATATATTCCTAAATATAATATATTATCTATTTAAACAATTCTTTTATTAAAATATTAATTTTTCATATACTTTATATATATATATATTTATTTATTTATCTATTTATTTATTTATTTGTTTATTTATTTATATATATATTTGTTTATTTGTTTAATTAATAACCTATTTTTAATAATTAGGTTCATTGAAACAACTCAAACAGATGAATAAATTTAACTATAATAATTTTATAATAATAAATTTATCTTTTATTTATCTAATAAATAATTAAATGATTTAATTTATTAATTAAATAATAGTTTAATAAATAAAAATAAATATAAATATAAATTTAAATATAAATATATATATATATAAAAAAAAAAAAAAAAAAAAAAAAAAAAAAAAAAAAAAAAGAAGAAAAAGAGAAAAAGAAAAAATGGAGTAAAATAAAATGTTGATATAACAAATTAAAAAAAAAAAATAAATAAATTATGCAATAATACAATAAGAATAATAAAAAAAAAAAATTTTTTTTTTTTTTTTTTTTTTTTTTTTTTTATTTATATTATAATTAATTCATTTATTATTGTGTAAATTTTTCATAGAAAAAAAAAAATAACAAAAAAAAAAAAAAATAAAATTAAATAAAATAAACAAGTAAATAAATAAAAGAATTTTTTTAATTAAATCTATATGACATACCTTGTGATCACGGAGATTGTGGCTGCAAGACCCAATTGTAAGATTACCGTACAATGACAAGCAGTAATAATACTTGGGTAAGGAGCGCCAATGCAGAGAAACTTGTAAGGCAGTCCAGCAGGGACAGCACCACCTACTAAGTAGGAAGTTAGATAAGGGCTCCAGTAATAAACCATTTGTGTGTCAACAGGATGTACAGCTGGGGAGAAATCCTGCTACGGTCGTTAAAAAAAAATAAACAAGTAAATAAATAAGTAAAAAGGATTTTTTAATTAAATTTATATGACATACCTTATTCTTATTTCGATATTTTTTTTAATTTTAATTTTAGAAATTATTTATTCGAATATATAATTATAAAATAAACTTAATTTTTTTTTTTTTAAAAAGTAATCATTTTAAAGTATTCTTTATAAAAAAAAGAAAAAAACAGAAAAAAAATATCAAAATAATTTAGTGGTGTTATTAAAATCTACTGACCTGGAATATAAATGATCCTATTTCACTCCCAGATATATGAAACAAAGTACTTTCTATGAAGCGTAACAAAGCTCCTGGAATTAATGGTATTCCCATTGAATTTTATAAAGCTTTCTTTTGTAATCATAATCTAGAAGAAAGATTTCCTTCTGCTGGTAAATACCCCTGAGATTATTCTTAACAAACTTTTGAAAAGGTTTTTTTTTCCTTATGAATGGAACTCTTCATCTATTGTTTCTATTCCAAAAAAAAAGGTGATCCTTCTAATTGTAATAATTATAGAGGTATCTCTCATATTCATGTCGGTCTTAAAATTCAAAAAAAAAAAAATCACAGATAGACTCTCTAAAAGTGCTTTTTGAACATAAATTTATTAGATCTGAACAGTTTGGTTTTTCGTAATCATGAAGAATGTATCAATCTCTCTACATTTCTATTTAGAGAAATTTGTCAAAAGAAAAAAAAAAATTTATTTAAAAGTCAATTCATATATGTAGCTTTTCTTGAATTAAAAAAAAAACCCTACTACTCTATTCCCATTTTCAACATTCTTAACAAAAATCTTTCACCTTGATATCCGTGGCAAATATTTTAATTTCATTTCTAAGCTCTATATCTTATTTCTAAAGCTAAGAGTTCGTTACCTTGATATGTTTATTTATCAAATAAAACATACTATTCATCGTGGGGGTGTTAGACAATATGGCCCATTATCACCAATTTTGTTTAATTTATTCATTAATAATATTTTTAAATAATTGTGATAAATATAGTGTTCGTAATGGTTAAAAAAAAAAAAAAAAAAAAAAAAAAAAAAAAAAAAAAAAAAAAAAATAAATAAATAAATAAATAAAAAATGTTGTGGTAGTCTTTTTTGTTGATGATATTGTTCTTTTAGCCCCTAGTGAAAGAAAAATGAAAGCTCTACATTCGTCATGTTTTTTTTTTTTTTTTTTTTTTTTTTGGACTAATAAAAATGAAATTATCTTTCGGGTACCAATAAATACGCTACAATGGTTATTAAACTTTTTTAAATTTTATTTCATATTCGGGTTAAGAAGAACCTACATTTCACCTTGGTATGTATTCTTTTCCCTAAAGAAAGTCTATGTATATTTACTTTGGTATCCCCTTCAGTAATGATTTTTTTACTCCTTAAGCCAATTATCATATATATGAATACTGAAGTTAGAACATCCTTATTCTTCTTTCGCTTAGTTTTTTGCTTTTTTTTTTATCAAATAATAAAGTTCCATTAACATTTAAAAAAAAAGATCTATTAGGGGAACGGAGATATTTTAAGTTGAACAAAAACTCCTAAAAAAAAAAAAAAAAAAAAGTTCACAGGAGGTCTACTGTTCACGTGTAATTGTGTGGGGGCTTGTGTGAAATATCTTGTTAATAAAATATCAATTAAATAGTAGCTCTCTTGCTCCTCTTGAGTTGAGTTAACTTTTTTTTTGAGAGAGAGAGAAAGCGAGAGAGAAAAAGATTTAGCAAAAAAAAAAAAAAAAAAAAAAAAAAAGGAAAAACACTTTTTATTACCAAAAGAGTGCCGACCGACGAATATGCCGATATTGGAAAAAGGAATAGTGTCATTCGTAGTTCTGACCCCTATGATCATATTCCAGGTTTTCCCTTACAAAAAGTTTTTTTTATATGGAATTTAGTAATTAGGGTTATATATATATTTATCATTATTAATTTTGTTTAAAAACTCCGCAATCCCCACAAAATACGGAAACAATCGACGAGGATGAACTTTGTTTAAAAATATTGTCAACTAATTGACTTTGTTCCCCATCATTAAGTTTAATTTTTTATATATATTGAACGCCCACCCCACCAAGAAGAGCACTCAATATAAAATAATAAATATTATTATCATAATCCTTTTCTGAATCTAAAGAAACATTCAAGGATTTTTGTTCAATTATCATTGCAAACTTTAAAAAGAGATCATCTAGAAAAGGTAAAGATTTATTTCTGTAATTTTCCAATTCTTTACAGGCAAAGATCCAGTGAGAAAAGCTAGGTACACTAACACCAACAACAAGGGCAACATTTAGGGCAATCTTCTGAGACGATTTTTCTTTTAATGGAAATTCTAATGTCAAATATAAAACCACATCTATTTCGAGAAATCTAAAAGAATCCCAACTGATACTTAGGATATTGAAATGTTAAGTTTCTGATTTCTGAAATAAATCCAAAATCATTCTCCTTGTAAGTAATTGCTTTTTTAGCTTTTGAGGGTTTGAAGACATCTCTTTCCCAATAAAACTTTTTTTTATTTCACTTGTTTTCTTACCATTTAATTTCTTATTCAAAGTCCTTGATTTCTTTAGTCCATGAGTAATGTGACATTGTAGGAATATTATTAGTGAGATGATTAATAATACATGATGAATTTTTCCATTTTCTAAAGCAGCGTCATTGAGATATATCACAGACAGCTGAAAGAGGAGGTATTCTCAATTCATGAGTAATATCATAGAGACTAACATAAGAATTACGAGATTTAAATCCATAACTCCAATGAAGTCCTCTATTAATAATTTCTTTGAGATTTAGAACATCTGCTCTTATTTGAACCAAAGAGAGGAGCATAATATATAACAAGACTAAGATTAAACGAAATTAAATCATATTTCTTCAGTGGGAGAGGAATAGATTTATTAATAAGAAATCGAAAGTACAAATTTAACTTGATATTTAAATTACTGTTTAATTTGGATTGTATAGGTTTCAATGATAAAGATTAATCAAAAGGAATACCAAGATAAGTATAGTTGTCAGTTTTAGGTAATTTGTTACTACCATTAAAGAAAGATGGATCGATCTTCATAATTTATCGGTTTAACAAAGTTAATCGGTTTTACAACAAGAGTGGCACACTTATTAATTCCAAAAATCATTTCATTTTTAATAGCCCATTTATGAACTTTATTCAAAATTTTCTTAAGAGCTTGTTTAGATGGAGCAACTAAAACAATATCATCCGCAAAAAGTCCCCCACAACAATATTGAGAATCTAAATATACACCATACTTATCACAATTATCCAGTACATCAAGATAGAATTGCTACAACTGATGATGATATAGAAAGATCAGATAGTTTTGACATCGATAATATTCAACCAATAATAGTTCCATTAAATGATCATTAATGAAAAATAATAATAATAATAAGCAATAAAAATAATTATAATTATAAACGTACCAATGAACTAAGTAATAAAAATAAAACTCAATTTTAGGTATAACCTTGAAGGGACGTTAGGAAGGGAAGGAACATTCTTTAAATATTTTTCTTTCAATAAATAAAAAAAAAAAAAAAAAAAAAAAAAAAAAAAAAAAGAGGGAGCATTTGGTTGACTACCAACTACAAACTTCATACAATGAATATTAGAAAGAAAGAAAGAAAGAAAGAAAG
Organism: Neocallimastix lanati (nom. inval.); assembly: GCA_016946835.1. Classification (NCBI taxonomy): domain Eukaryota; kingdom Fungi; phylum Neocallimastigomycota; class Neocallimastigomycetes; order Neocallimastigales; family Neocallimastigaceae; genus Neocallimastix; species Neocallimastix lanati (nom. inval.). The sequence goes on from JACVTC010000035.1 coordinate 265,318, forward strand.
AAAGAAAGAAAGAAAGAAAGAAAGAAAGAAAGAAAGGAAGGAAGGAAGGAAGGAAGGAAGGAAAAAAAAAAAAAGAGTTATTTCAAAAATATATAACTCGTTTAAAAAATTTTATTGAACTAATAATGGAAAATATATGAGGCCATTTTTTTTTTTTTTTTTTTATACAAGTATAATTTTACCTTCAAAGAAATTAAAGTTATTAAATAAATAATATATTATAATAATAAATAATAAAACTTTAACTTTATATTCTTATTATTCTTATTATTAGTAATAGTAAAGAAATAATAAATTTATATTAGATTTTAGAACAATAAATAAAAAGTAAATGTTAAGAAATTATAAATATATTATATTATAATAAGACATAATAATTTATTATACAACTATTCCTTTTATTATTATTATTATTATTATTATTATTATTATTATTATTATTCATTTAAATATAAAAATTAAGTATTTAAGAGTGTAAAAGTGAAAATTGTACATAATATAAATTATTTTCATTTTATTATAATATTTTTTAAATATCATTAATAATGTACTTTTATTTTAATTAAATTGTATTACATTGATATTAATTAGTTTATTTTTTTTTAACAGTTAATTATAAAGTCATTATTATATTATTAAATTAAAAAAGATATAATATTAGTTTCTTATTTAATAAAAAATATTAATATAGAGCATAAACATTTTGTTTAAATAATATTTATATGATAATTTATTTTATTATTTTTTTTATATCTTTCTATTTTTATCAATATATATATAATTTGTTTATTGACCTATTATAAATCAGATTAAATGAATAAATAATAAAATAATTTAATTGAAAAGGACCCTACTATTAATAATAATTTTTTTCTTCTTTTTCTTCTTCTTTAACATATATATTGATATATATTTCTTAACTTTTATTGATAATAATTTTCATTCTCTATTATTTCTATTTCCTTTAATTTTTCCTTTTTTTTTTAATAAAAAAATATTAAAATTTAATAATTTTTTTTTTTTTTTTTTTTTTTTATTTTTTATTTTTTTATTCTTTTTTAGATAACATTTTTAAAATGTTTCTAATTCTATAATTTAAAAATATAAAGAAAAAAAAAATAAAATTAAAAAAAAAAAAAAAAAAATTCATATATTAACAATTATATTTTTATTCTATTTTTTAAATATATTAAATTTTATTAAAATAATGTTTAATTCATTATCGGATATTCGAATATTTAAAATTTATAATTGATAGAAAAAAAAAAAATTTTTTTTCTTTTTCGTTTTAAATCTTTTTATAATTATATATTATATAGACTATAATGTAATATATTGTATTATTATTTATAATTAATAATTATATATATATATATTTTTATTTTTTATTTTTTTTTTATCTTAAAATTATTAATTATTAATATTTATTAAATTATAATATAAATATATAATTTTATTTTATATTTTTTTTAATATATGTATTATTATTAATTTATTTTTATTTTGATAAGAAATTTGTTGTTTTGAAGGGTTAGAATTATTTATATTTCAAACTTTTGTACAAATATATATTTAAACTTATTAAATGATTATATAATCTTTTTTTTTTTTTTAATATTATTTTTATGTTTTAAACTGTTTTAAAAATTATTAAAAAGTTTTAACTGAAAATATAAATAGTTTTGTTTAATTTTTGATTATATATAGCTTTAATTTGAAATTTCAAAATCTTTTTTATTGATATTTTATTTATTTATTTATTTATTGTTATAATTTTTAAATATTTATTTATTTATTTATTTATTTTTATTTTATTTTATTTTATTTTTTTTGTATTTTTTGATGATTATTTAAATAATTATCTTTATTATTCCAAATTTTTTTTTCAAATTTTATTTAATCTTGTTTATAATTTTTTTTATTTTTATTTTCTTTATCAAAATAGACTTAATATTAGTTAATATATTGTAAGTGTATTGATTTATATTAATTTTTTTAAATTTTTTATATTTCTAATACTATCCTTTATTACTATTTTTTTTTAATATATGATAGTAATAAATTTATTTATTTATTTATTTATTTATATTTATTTTTCTCCAATTAATATATTAATTATATATATAAATCATTTTTCAATAGTTATTATCTTTTAATAAATAAATAAATAATAATTAAATAAATTTTATTTACATAATTAATTTAATGTATTGTACAATATAAATGTACAATATTCCTTCAATATATAAATATTTATTTATCTTATCTATTTATAATTTATATAAAAACAAATTTTGATTTTTTAATAATGGTTGATGATGATTTTTTTTTTTTAATAATTATTATTAATTGTTATTATTTTATTTTATTTTATTTTATTTTTTATTTTTATTAATAATTAATAAGGTAATTTGAAGTTAATTAAAAGATTAGAAAAATAATAAAAAAATTTTTTTTTTAATAAAATTCAATTTACTGATAAGAAATAATTATAAAAAAAAAATTAATAAATAAATAATAATAAATAAATCATTATTATTATTAAATATAATTTAAAATTATTAAAAGTTGGTTTTTATATTATAAATAAAATATGATAATTATTAAATCATTTTAAATTTTAATCTATTTTATATGTCAATTAAAATGTGATTTTATACAATTTCATAAATAAAATATTTAAATCTATAATTTTTTATTAAAAAAAAGTACTAATAAATTTTATAATTATAATTTTAATTTTCTATTTTTTTTTTTTTAGAATAATATAAAAAAAGAATAAAGTAGTGTTTAAATCTTTTTTTTTTTTAATTTATTATTTATAAATTTTCTTTTATGAATTATCATTACAAATTTCGTAAATATTAATCTTATTTTATATTTATGAAGTAATTAATTATTTTTTAATACTGTGATTTTATTAATTTAATCTTTATATGTATTTTTATCAATTAGCCTTACATAATTAATTATATTAGATGTTATTAATTCAATTTAAAATTTTTTATTCTTAATTATTTAATTGGTTTTTTTACTTTTTTTTTTTTTTTTTTTTTAAGGGCTAAACTCTAAAGTTATCTATTTTTAAATATATAAATTTCTCTCCTTATATTATTATTATTATTATTATTATTATTATTATATTCAATATAAATATGTTTTAAAAAAAATTTTTTTATAAATAACTTTAAATATTTATAATTATTTACAATAAATTTTATATTATTTTATTATATTTTTATTTATATAAAGTATGTATGGAATTAGGAATTTACTTATTAAAATATTTTATAATTAAGTTTATTATATATAAAATAGTATATACTAATATTAATCAGTTTAATATATTTTATGAATTTTTATTATTTTATTTTTTTTTTAAGTTTTTGTTTTGTTTTCTATATTTATTTTTTTGATTTTAGTTATATATATACTATTATATCTCTTAATGAAATAATTATTCAATAAATATTTAGTAATACATATATAAATTATATCAATAAAGAAAAAAATAAGTAAATAAAAATTTTTATATTTTCATTGAATAGTAAAATTCATTTTTTTTTTTAAATTATTAAATAATTATTAAATTATTCAAAATTTATCAATAAATTTTTTTTTTTTTTTATTATGAAATTTTTTATCGTTATCATAAAATAGGATGATAATAATTTATAATAAATCATGAAAAAAATTTTTTTAAATTATTTTTAAATCTTATATATTAATTTTATCTATATTAATATTTATATTTAATTATTGTATTTATATATAATTTTTATATTTATATTTACATTTAATTTTTATAGTTTTTATTTTTTATAGTCTTTATTAAAAAATTAATTATATTAATAGTTTATGATAAGACTAATAAAAAATAAAAAATTAATAATTAATGAATGATTAAATTTTAAATAAATGATAATCTTTTATAATTTATTAAATTCAATTAAAATTTTAAATGATATAAATTAATATATATGTAAATTTAATTATTCATTATTTATTTATTTATTTTGCTTATAATTTATTTAATTTAATTTATTTATTCATTTACTTTTTAATTAATTTTATTTTATTTCTTTATTTTTATTTTAACTTTTTTTTGATAAAAATAAAAAAATGTTTATAATTTTTTAGATTGTGATTAATTTTTTTTAAAGTTATCAAATCTATTGATCAAATCATAACATGATGATTCATTATCATACATTATCATACATATTATCTAATATATTTTTATATATTATTTATTTATTTATTTATTAGATGAAATTAAATGAATAGTAAAAAAAATTCTTTTTGTTAAGCTAATTTTTTTTTAATAACTTTTTTTTTAATAACTTTTTTTTTTTGGTGCAATTGAAATAATATATACTAATATTTATGGAATATTTATTATTAAATTTCCATAGAATTAATTTATATAATTTAATGTATTGTACGTATTTAAAAATAGTTACGTATTTTATTTTAACATCATTATTTATTATTTATTATTTATCTCATCTCTTATCTAAAACTAATATTAATGGTCCATTTTTTTTAAATACTTATTAATGATAATAAAAATCACGTTTTTTTTAAAAAATTTTGTTATAATATATGGATATAAAATTTTTTTTTGTGTTATTAATATTATTTAAGGTAATATAATATAAACTAATAAAAAATAATAAATAAATAAATATTAATAATATTATTTTTTTGAATTCATCCTATTAATGCAATTTTTGATATTATTTTTTTTTTTATTTTATATTTTTTTTTATGGATAATTTCACTTTTCATATTTAAATTTTTAAAATTTTTATTATTAATGAAATCTTTTTATTAATGTAATACTTTTTGTTTTTTTAAAAAATAATAATTATTATTATAATTAAAAATATTATAAATTTTATATATATTTTCATATTTTGTATTTTTATCAAAGATATCATACATTATTTATTATTTTTTTTCATTATTTAAGAACATTCAATATATATATATAATTTTTTTTATCATATTAAAAATTTATTCATAATAATAATACAATACTATAATAAAAAAAATAAAAATAATAATAATAATAAAATAAAATAAAAATTGAAAGAGTAATAATATTTTGCTAAGTAAATAGGATATAAAAATTTTTATAATACTTACATATTAATAATATTTACCTTTATTAAGGCTTGTTAATAAAAAAATTTTTTTATAAAAAAAATTATATATATATATAATATTATATATAAAAAAAGAAATACAACTTATCTTTTTTTTTTTTATATATAAATTTTATATCTATTTAATAGGATACTTATTACAACCTTATTTTATTTTTAAATGAGTAATACATTATTTTATATTATTAATTTTTTTTCTCGAAAAATTGTAGAAATTAAATGCAATTATTCATTTTTTTATTTTTATATTTTTATAATAAAGTATAATTTTTTTTTTTTTGGATTTGATAAAATAATACTGAATTTTTAATATTCAAGCTTTTTTTTTCTTGATATTGAATTATTAATATATATTATTTTTTATTTTTGTTAATTATTTATTTATTATTTTAATTTGAATAACATCTATTCTTATTTTGTTAATTTCATAAAAAGACATTTGATAATTTAATTGCTATATCTATGAGAACATTCTTTTCTTATTATTTTTTTTATTTTTAGTTTAAAAAAAAATATTTTATTAATAATAAAATATATATATAAATATAAAACAAAAAAAGTAAATTTTGATAATCAATAAAAAAAATAAAAATAAAATAAAATATTTTATTACAATAAAAAAAAAAAAAAAAAAAAAAAGACAATTTTTTTTCTATTTATATAAAAATAAAAAAATTTGTATTAATTATTAAAAATATACAAAAATCCTTTAAAATTATATTTCTTTGTTGTATTTAATTATTAATAAAGTTCTGTTTTTATTTATTATTTTTTTTTTGAAGATTTTATTGTTTTGATCATTATCTGTATCTGTATCACATGTGTACTTTTTTTTTCTGTATAATTTAATTTAAATTGTCTTTTATTAATTATTAATAGATTAAGTAAATAGTTATTTATTTATTTTTATAATTATATATTTATTTATTTAACTATTTAATTTATTTAATTATTTAATTTTTTTTATTATTTAATTATTTATTTAAATATTAGATTTATTTATTTTATTTATTTAAAAAATATATATATATTTAAATGTCAAATCTATCAATCTATCTCATAACCACAAACTTTAATAATTATTGATATTTGAATGAAATAACAATAATACAATATTTATTAGTGATTAAAGTTGGATGCTCCAATAAATCATTATAAATTATTTAATATTCATTTAATTAATCAATTGAAATATTATTTAATTAAATTTTTATTCTCTCATTATTTATTTTTTTTAAAAAAAAAAATAATAAAATAAAATAAAATAAAAATTGCTAAGTATAAAATTATTTTTAAAAATTTTAAAGTTATCATTTTCGATCAATTAATGTATTTATGGTATGAATATTTAATTTTACTGTCATATCTAATATTTGATATAAATTGGAATTAATTAAATTAAATTTAATATATATCATAAATTATAATATATATTTATATAAATTTTTAATTTAATTGTATAAATATATTAACAATATTAATATTAAAAAAAAAAAAAAAAGTCATAAGAATAGTAATTTAAATTAAATTTCAAAGTAATCTTTTTTTTTTTGATGAATTGAAATTAATTCTATAATCTTATCATTAAAAATTTTGATAGCTTAAATAATATAAATTAGATATTAAAAAATAGATAAGAGGAAAAAATAATTATAAAATTTAATTGAGTACAACTGTAATAAAATTTATTGGTCAATATGTGTTATAAAGAAAAATGATAAGCATTAAAAAAATATATATATTAAATATGTTTTATTTAAAAAAAAAAAAAAGTCAAATTTTAAATAATTTTTTTTGACTATGTTATAAAATAAATTTTTTTATATGAATTTTATTAATTTTCAAATAAAAATGTTTTAAAAGATTTTTTAAAAAAAAAAGTATTTTTAAAATTATTTAAATTTTCAAGTTTTTATATTACAATATATATATATATCATTAATATGTTTCTGAGATATTTTTGTATTTATTTTTAAAAGAAATAATCATGTTTAAATATAGTAAATATATGCATAATAAAATAGAAAAACTTTAAAAAAAAAAAAATACGTGATTTTTTTTATTTTCATTTTAAATAATAAAGTTAAATAAATAAATTAAATTAGAATACATAAATAAATGAATAAATAAAAAATTAAATTAAAATAAAAAGTCTTAAGACCAAATACAAAATTGAAATAATAAATTATAAAATATAAAAATATACAAATTAATAATTAAAAATGAGGTAAATAATAATATGATACGATATATAATATATAATAATATATATATATTATATGTAAATTTTATTATTAATTTTATTACTATTTTTATGGTTTTTTAAAAAAATGAAATACTTTGAAATGAAGATTATTAAGTTAGAATAAATAAAAGAAAGAAAAAGATTACAAAAAAGTTTTAAAAGTAAATTAGAATTTATCATCTTTAAATTGTATAATATTCATTTGTTTCAATTCTTTTTTTTTTTTTTTTAATTTTTTTTATAAGAAAAAAAAAAGTCATTTAAAAATATTTTAAAATTTTTAAAAGTATTTTATTCTATATATATATATATATATATATTTAAAAAAAAAAAAAAAAAAAGAAAAAATTAAAATTAACAAAAAGTACCTAATCCATAAATACTATATGATATTATTTATTTTAAATGATCTATAAAAAAAAAATTTTTTTTATACTTATCAATTTAATGAAATAAAGTTTTATAAAATAAAAAATAAAAAATAAAGAAAATAAAAAACTTTTTTTTTATATTATTTAAATAAATTAAACAAAATTAAAAAATATATATATATTTCATTATTAATTAATTTAACAATTTTTTCATTTAATAAGATTTCATTTATCCCATTTATTAATTTTAATATTATTATTAACCACTTGACTACCTTATTTTATAGAATGACCATTTTTATATAGACAATGACAAAACAAAACAAAATAAATATATATATATATGTTTCTTTTATCTATTAAATATTTATATAGAGTGTATTTTATTTATGTTAATTTTTATTTTTGCCCTTATTTATATATATAAAAGACATTATTTTAATAGAATATTTTATTCATATAAAACCAAAACTGATAAATTTATTTATATTTAAATTCTCTACACTATATGAATTTTTTAATTAATTAAAAAAAAAAAGCATTAATTAATTGTATAAATAGATAAAGGATTACAACCACTTTGATTTATATCATATGATTTAATTATTATTTATTTAATGTTATCTTTTTTTTTAAAAAATATATATATATAAATATAAAAATTATATATAATAAATTTAAATAGGATAGATATAATTAAATAGGATTTTAGAAAGATTACATAAAAAAAAAAAAAAAAAAAAAAAGGAATGAATAGAATTAATTAGTATTATTATAGAATATAATTTGCTATAATTATATTTCATATTTATATAAATTTCTTTTAAATAAAAAGAAATTTGTATTATTAAAAACTAAATAGTTATATTATTCAAAAAGAGAGAGAACAGCGTAGTGTTGAATTAATTTTTTTTAAAAAAAAATATAAAATATATTATAAAATAATAACTATATAAATAAAATAATTCATTTGAAATAAAAAAAAAAAAAAAAAAAAAAAAAATAGAATAATTTCGGTGACCATTTTATTTAGGTATAAATGATCGGTTTTATAATTGGATTAATATATTATTAATTTATTACTGTTTATTTATTATATATATTATTTATTAATTATTGTATATACTTATTTTATTTATTATTGTATTTATTTACTTATATATTATTTATTTATTACTCTACTTATATTTTATTTATATTTCATTTAATATTTATTTACTTATATATTTTATTTATTTATATATATTTTTGTATTTATAATTTAATTAATATTTATTTATTTATTTAATTTTTTTATAATTGTCTTTTTTTTATTTAAATAATTTTTAATTTTTAATATTTGAAGATTTAACAATTTTATTTAATAATAATAAATTGAAAATATATAATAAAATCTATATATAAATATTATCCATATTAAATTATGAATAAATAATATTAATCATATTAATATTTTTACTAAAAATTAGAATTGAAAAGAATAAACAAATTTATAATAAAAAAAAAAAAAAAAAGAAATATGATTAATAATATTTCTATTATTTATTATTAATATTTAATTATTTAATTATTCAATTATTTATTAATTTATTTATTATTTATTATTTAATTATTTAATTATTTTTTATTTAATTATTTATTATTTATTATATATAATTTAATTATGTATTATTTATTAATTAATATTTAATATTTAGTTATTATTAACGATTAATTACAATTCTTTGACTTTTTTTTTTTATCTTCTATGTATTGATTTATTTATATCCAAATAATATAATATAATAATATTAACAGTTTTAAATATGATAATATTTATTTATTTTTTTTTTTTTTTTGTAAATAACATTCGAAATAGAAAAAAAAAAAAGAATATTTACTTATTTATTGTTTTTTGTAAAAAATAATAATTTTAATGATATTTCCTAAAGTATCTCTATGTTGTCCACTTTTTCTTTCTAATATTATTTTTTTTATTTTCTTTCATTAATGACAGCATAAATAATAAAATGATAAACTTTCAAAAATAATAAATAATAATAATAATATTATTATTATTAATTATCATTATTATTAATTATTATTATTTTAACTATATTATTATTTATTATTTATTATTAATTATTATTAATTATTGTTTGTTATTTATAAGTCAAAAGTTTAATTTTAATAGTTAATATCAAATATATGTTATTTATTTATTTTATTTATTTATTTTATTTATTTATTTTATTTATTTATTTTATTTATTTATTTTATTTATTTGGTAATTTTTAATGTCAACATAAAAATAAAAAAATTGTTTAAACTTCCATTTTTAGAAAAATTAATTTAAATTTATTAATATATTATATTATACTCTAATATATTATTGGAGTATAATATAATTTTTTTTTATACTTTAAATAATTTTTTTTTTGTTTTCCTTTTATCATTTAAATGAAATAACAATTAAATAAAATAAAAATAAAAAAATAGAAATAGACATTTTAAAATAGAAATATTAAATAAAATTAAATAATACTAAATAAAAATAAAAAATAAAAAGTAAAAAAATGCATGCTTAAAAATATAATATTTATTGGCTATTGACATAACCAAACTTTTTAAATTTTTTTTACCACTAAATTAAAAAATTTATATAGGAATAATGATATAATATATTATTTATTGCTAATACTATTTATTTTATTTTATTATAATTTTATTATTATTTTATTATAATTTTATTTTATTTTAATTTTATTATTATTTTATTATAATTTTATTTTATTATAATTTTATTATTATTTTATTTTTCTGACAATTATATCAATATTTAAGTAGTCTGTCATTTATTAATTACTTTGTTTTGTTATATTTATTTATTTAATAATACACTTATTAATTGAATAATTCTGATATGGATTCTGATATGGATTAATAGGTCAAATCAAAATTGTAGGGTTATATATTATTTATTTTATTCTTAGAAATATTATCTATAAGAAAAAAAAAAAAAAAGAAAAAAAAAACTATACATAGATTTTAGGAAGAACTATTATTTTTTATTTTATTTTTATTTTTTTACTTTAATTTCTTTAAAAAAAATAAAAAAAAAAAATAAAAAAAAAAAAATAAAAAAAAAATAAAAAAAAAAAATAAAAAAAAATAAAAATAAAAAAATAAAAAAAAAGATAATAATTAAAATAATATTAAAAAAGATATATATTTTAGTTTTAGTTTTTAGGTTTTAATAAATATTTTAATCTTATCAATTAAATTTATTAATTTTCTTTTATATTATTTTAATTTGTATTAAACCATTTGGCAAATAAAACAAATCTAATTAAGTCATTTTAATTATTCTGTTATCAGTAAAATGACACTTTAAATATTACTAAAAATTATATAAATATTACTGAAATTATATAAATATTACTGAAATTATATGAATATTACTGAAATTATATGAATAATACTGAAATTAAATTAAATATTACTGAAATTATATAAATATTACTGAAATTATATAAATATTACTGAAATTATATAAATATTACTGAAATTATATAAATATTACTGAAATTATATAAATATTACTGAAATTATGGTTAATTATTATTATTATTGTTATTGTTATTATTAGTGTTTTTAATATTCATCATATAAAAAATTCCATATATTTATTAATTGGGATTTTTATTTTATCAATAAAAAAAAAATATATATATATAATTTTTTTATTTAATTTTATTTGTTATTTATTTAATTTATTAATAATTTTAATTTGTATGAAAAATGATGAAAACCTTAAAAATTATTTAAAATATCATTTTAATTATTTATTCTATAGATGCCATCCTTTTTTTTTTTTTTTTTTTTTTTTTTTTTTATTTTTAATTTAAATAAAATATGAGATGAATTTATTATTTATACTTATTCTAATTCTATTTAAATAATAATTATTAATAATTATTGTTTCATATTTTTTTATAAATGGAAAAAATAAATATAAAATATGTAAAATATATAAAATATTTTAAATATTTATTAAATTTAAATATTTATAATGTTGTATAATATTGTTATTTTGAAATTGAGAGAAAAAAAAAAGTATAGAACTTCAAAAAAAAAAAATATTGATGTTATTAAATAATAGATAACAATAATATCAATATTTTTATTATCAAATGATTATTAATTCAAATATATATTATGTAAAAGATAGTAATTAAATAAGTAAACATAATGCCATAGCATAATGAGTTTTAACTAGCTAGGAATAGTATAATAAAAAAAAATTTAATTGAAATCAAATAAAATATCATTAAATGACATAAAATAATAATAATAATAATAATAATAATAATAATAATAATAATAATGATCATGATAGAAACAATTATGACCTTTCTTTTAATATTAATCATTATATCATAATTAAATATTATATTGAATAATGGCAGCTTTTGTATAATTTCCAAAATAAGGCTTTCCAATTAAAATTTCAAAATCTAATAATAAATTTATCGTTATCAAAAAATAAAAAGTTAAAATTAATCAAAAAAAAAAAAAAAAAAAAGAAAAAAAAACAATTATTAAAATAAAATAAAATAAAAATTAAAAATAAAAAGGGCTATATTAATTATATTAATTATATTAATTATATTAATTAGTATTGATAAAGAAAATGTAAAATTGAAAATAATAAATAATAAATAATAATAATTATATTATTATCATTAAAAAAAAAAAAAAAAAAAAAAAAAAAGGAAAGAATTATCCAATAAATAAATTTAAATGAACTTTATTATTATTTTTTTTATCAAAAAAAAAAAAATATTTATTGTCTTTTAATATAATAAAAATGTTTTTTTTTATTTTGTATTATTATGTATTATTTATTATTATTATTATTATTATTATGTTATTTTTAATTCTTATTTATTCATTTTATTTATTTTTTTTGGATATGAAAAATGTTAAATTAGTCACATCAAAGAAAAAAAATTATTTATTCATTTTCATTATTAAAAATTCAAAAATAAAAACAAAAAAAAAAAAAGTATTTTAATAAACTAGAAATAATAATTAAAAAAAAATTTCAATAATAGAAACTATTATTGATAAATAAATAAAATCAATATTTTATTATTATATAAATATTTTTTATTTTTTATTTTTTATTTTATTTTTTAATATTTTTATATATATATATTTTTTATATATTTTTTTATTTTATTTTTTATATATTTTTTTATTTTATTTTTTATATATATTTTTTATTTATGTATATTTTAAATATCTTTTTTCCATAATAATTATTAGTTAACAGTATCGCTACACAACTTTTTTTTTTTTTCATTATTATTTCACACAAACTGTTTCATTCTATTAGATTAATTGTCAATCATTATTTGACTGTTATTATTTAATTCTTTTCTTAATTTATTTTATTCCTATTATTTATGGATATTTATATTCATAATAAATAATGATAATTCAAATATTAATAATACTTTATAATATTTATATTACTATTATAATATTTATATTTATATTTATATTACAATTATTTATATTTATATTGCTATTATTTATATTTATATTACTATTATTTATATTTATATTACAATATTATAATATTTATACTTTAATTTTTATAATATTATATATAATTATCTACTTTTTAATTTTTATTTTAGTAATTGTTACACTTTTTGTATTATTTAATATATTATTTAATGTTGAATTGGTGACTTTTTTAAATGCAAATATATTTAATTATTTCCATATATTATTATATATTATTATATATAGACTTATATTTAATAATATATAAAAAATGTTATTATCTATTTTATTAAATATAAAAAAAAATTTTTTTTATTATTAAAGACAAATAATTATTAATTAAAAACTGTTAATAGTCCAAATAATTTAGCATAATAATTTTAAAACGATGAACTATCAATATTTTTTTTTATTATTATTTTTTTTATTATTATTTTTTTTATTATTATTTTTTTTTATTATTAGTTTTATTCTTTTTTCTCTTAATCATATATATATTCTTTTTATTTGAATATACCCTTATAAAATTCTCTTATGCTAACTTGAAAATTTATTTATTATTATTAATTTTGGTATGTTTATAAATAAAATATTCTTGATATATTGAATTTATTTATATGGCTATTAAATCATATAGAATAGTATATTTTATAAAAATTGATTAATGTATAATATAATATTATATTTGTTCTTTTTCTTTCTTTAGAAAAATTTTTATAACATTAAAAAAAATGTATTTTACCACAAACATGTCATTTTTTTTTCGTTATTATTTAAAATAAAAAATTAATAATCCTATTTAATTTCATATATTAGTAATAAATTATAATATAATATATATTTTATTTTTATATATATTATTATTACAAATATATTTAATAAAAATTATATATTTAATATATAATAAAAAATGGAACAATTATATACAATAAATATACGGAAAAATAAAATGTAATATATGGAATAGAATAAATAGGTAAATATTTATGAAAGAATTCTTAATTTATTAAATTCAAAATATCCTGTAATATATTATATAATATATTATATATATTTATTACAATATACTAATATATATTTATAATTGGATATAATTATTAATATATATTATAATATACATTAGTAATATATTTAATTAGTATAATTTTAATAATGTATTTTATTCATTCGTTCATATTTACTATCAATCAAAATAGAATATATTGAAATATATTATAATATATTATAAGGAATATACTTTAAATTATTTTAAAAAAGTTTTTTAGTTTAAAGTTTTTTTTCAAATTATTTACAATTTTATTTATCTTCAAAATAGAATATTATATATATATTTTCAATATATTGTATATAATTCTTATTATATAACAATTATAATAATATTATATAGATAGTATATATTTTATTATTTATTGGAAAGTTTTTTTTTTTATAATCACCTTTTTTAATTCATATATAAAAAAATTTTTATATTTAAAATATGTGATATTAAATAAATAAATAAATATAAATAAATATAAATAAATAAATAAATAAATAAATAAATAAATAAATAAATAAATAAACGTTGAATTATTTATTAAATTATTTATTTATAATAACAAATTTAAAAAAAAAAAATTTTTTTTTTTATATAAAAAAAAATATTTTTTTCCATCCTTTTGTAAATTTTTTTTTTTTTTTTTTTTTTCACACTTTTTTTTAATTTCATTTTACTTACAATATATAAATAAATTTATTTTTTGGTTTAAAAATAAATTAATATAAAAAAAAAAGGAAGAAAAAAAGTTTCATATTTTATTACATTTTAGTTATATTTTTTATTTTATTTTATTTTTTATTTTTTATTTTTTTTTTTAAAAATTCTCAAATTATGAACAATAGAATATTTCATATATACTTTTTTTTATAGTTTTATTATTTACTTTAATATAGTATAAAGACAAAATAATTATTATAAATATTTATAATCTATATATCCAAGAGAACAATTTATTTATTAATAAAAGAAAAAATAAGAAGAAATATATATATAAATATATTATCAAAAATATCTTTTTTATTCAATTAAGAATACATTAGTTAACATATATTTTTAAAAATTTTGAATTTCATAAATAAAATAAATTAAATATAATAAATTAAATAGTGTGTTCTATTTTTATTATATTTGTACATATTTATATTTTTATTTATTTTATTATTTTTATTATTGTAAATTCTACTTTAAATCCTATCAATACTTAACAAAAACAAAATAATATAAGAAAAAAAAAGAAAACCAGAATAGTTAAAATATGAAATTTAATAGATTTCTTTTTAAAAGATTTTAAAAAAGAGAACTTTAATTAAACAAAGGAATTTATATATTTATTTCATATTAAAATTATTACATTTATTTATTTTTTTTAAAAGCAAAGGTATAATCATTTATTTTTATTTTATATATAATGTTTTGTAATTTAAATATTCAAATAATATACCTCCAATTCAAATATTATATTTCTAAACCCCACAAAAGAAAAAAAAATAAAAATAAAATAATATATATATAAAAAGGATATATTAAATTCAAATTCAAATTCAAAAAACTACCAAATAGATATATATATAAAAAGGAAGCATTTTAATTGAATATATTTATTATACCACCAAATTTAATATCGCTTTTTTTTTTTTTTTTTTTTTTTTTTTTTTTTATTTTTTATTATTATTATTATTATTATTTTTTTTTTTGGAAAAAAAAGAAATAATATTTATTATATGATATAATAATATTAAAAAAAAAAAAGATAATAGTAATAATAAAACAAAGAATAAGTACTGAAGAAATAATCTCTTATTAAAGAAAATTCTAATATTTCCTCCCCAATAAACATGTAACATATATTTGGTTAAATTTCAAAACTAAATCGATTATCATTAAATTAACCAACCTAATTCAAATTAAAATAATTTTTCAACATAAAAAAAAAAAAAAGAAAAAAAAAAAAAAAAATAAATGACTTTTTTTTTTTTTTTTTTTTTTTTAAATTTATATTATACTTCAAACAATAACAATAACAATAACAATAACAATAACAATGAATAAATAAATAAAATATTAAATTATAAATTTAAAATGTATCTATATGTTTTTTTTTTTTTTTCTTAACAAAAATATAAAATATCAATAAAATTACTAATTATATAATTATTTTTTTTATTATTATAATATAATATATTTATATATATTTATTTAGAATATATTTAAACTATTAAAACATATAATGATTACTATTTTATTAAAAAGTATTTCTTTTATTGATTTCTTTATTGAAAGGAATTACTCTTAAATATAACAATTAATTCAAAATATAATATATATATTTTAATTTCATTGAGAATTTTCAATACTCTTTACCTTTTTTTTTTATTTTTTGTTTAAAAAAAAATATTTAAAATATACATAAATAAATAAATATAATAATAATAAAATGACCGAAGAAAGTGCATGGCAAACTTTTTCTTCAGTAAGTATCTTAATATATATATATATCATATATAAAATTCATATATTTAAAACCTAATAAATGATAGTAATTTAATATACTAATAATAATATACTAATTATATTAATAATAATTATTAATTTTTATTTTCCCTCATCGTTTCATTTTATATTATTAATAGATTAGAAAGAAAGAAGAAGATAAATTATTAAATTCAAGGAATTATGGTTATTATTATCGTTCTCACTATGACCACCTAAATGATATACATGTTTATGATACGGATACTACTACGGATAGTGAGGATTATAAATTTAACAAAAATTATACTAGGGAATCAAGGCCTATCAATACCAATTTTGTTACTCCTCCAAAATCTACTATTGATTCAAGTCCATCTTCTCCTGTCGATGGAAACTCTGATAAAGAAAAGAAGACCTTTGAAACTTTCTTGAATTCTATAAATGCCCACTCCAATAAAATAAATGGGGATAAAGAAAAGAAAAATTTTGATGCCTTCTTAACGACCATAAATGATCATAGTAGAATAATAAATAAAAATTTATTTAATAAGGATGCTGTCGTCTTAAAAACAAAACATAAAATGGCATTAGGAACTCATTATAAGAAAGATCAAAAGAAAAGAGGAATGGAAAGTGCGTGGACTAAATTTATAAAGGTACTATATCTCTATCTATATATAAATGTTTTTTTTTTTTTTTTTTTTTTAAGAATTTTTATGTAAAAATTTAATTATTAAAGTTTATATTATTATTAATAATGATATACTTTTTTTTTTTTTTTTTTTTTAATATTTATTTTATTAATATATAAGGAAAATCCAAAAGCAAAAAAGTATAGGGAAAAAGATAATGATTTGACTATGCCATATGTCAATGTAAATAAAATGAAATAAAAAATATTATAAAGAAAATAATAATGATTAAAAATAATAATTAATAATTAATAATTAATAATAATAATATATATTTATATATTAATTATAATAATATATATTAATTATAACAACAACAACCATAATAATAATAATAATCATTAAAAAAAAAAACTCTATATTTTATTTTTACTTTTTTATATAGAAATTTTATAAAAATTTATATGATGAAGAAGAAAATTTAGAAAGCTTAGAAAAATTAGAAACTTTATCTGTCAATTCCATTAATTCAATGAATTCCTCAAATTCATTAAATTCTCAAGGAAGTTGTAGTAAAAATCTTGTTAATACTATTAATGATTACGCCTTCTTTATGAATCATAAAAATGAAATATCGGCTTGGAAAATTAAGGAACTTGCTAAATCTTCTATGGAATTATTAAATTCGGATAATCGTTCTCATACTCATATTCAAAAATCTTTTTTAGAGAGTGATATTAGTGCATGGCGTAGTTGTCCTTGGAAAGATACCAACAATAAGGAATCAGTGATTTCTTCAGTAGCGTTAATGAATACCGTGAATAATGGTAACGGTACTAAAAATACTACAACCATGAGTCCTACTACTACTATGAATACCACTACTAATGGTAATAATACTGCTACCATGAATCTTATTGCTACTACTAATACTACTACTACTACTACTACCACTACTACTAATACTACTACTGCTTCTACTAATACTACTACTAATAATACTACTACCACTACAACCATGAATACGATGAATAAAAAAGACAAAATTAATGATAAATCAACAAAGAAATCAGAAGAAAAGATTAAAAAATCAGCTGGTATGGTTGTTGTTAGTCGTGCTGCTTTTGATTTTGATACCAATGTTTCTGATTCAATTAGTGCATGGAAAGTGGATTCATTAAAATCCGTGGAGGAAATTCTTAAAGGATATAATATAAAGCAAGCCATAGGAAAGGGTTACTGTGGTACCATCTATAAGGGTATAAATGAAAAGACGGGTCAACCTATTGCGGTGAAAACGGAAAAAATTTCTGAAAGAAATAAACATTTAGAAGAAGAATATGCCATCTATCAACGTTTATTTGGCCTGGAAGGAATGCCACGGGTACTGTATTATGGTCAACTGGAAAAAGATAATATAATGATAATGGAACTGTTGGGTCCCAGTATTGAAAATTTATTTAGGTTATGTCAACGTCGTTTTACTATGAAAACTATTTGTATGATTGCTAAACAGTTGATTACTCGGCTACAAAAGGTTCACGAGCGAGGAATTGTTTATCGTGATATTAAACCAGAAAATTTTTTAATTGGTTATATTGATTATTCTAAACCCATTACTAATGAATACCCAAAGGGGGAAGAAGTTTACCTTCAAGATGGTAGTGTTGGTAGACCTTCTGTATCTACCATTTATTTAGCAGATTTTGGTCTCTCTGAATTCTATAAGAATCCGGTCACTCGTCGTTTCGTCCCTAATAAGAAGAAACCTCCATGTGGTACGCCTAGATATATGAGTTTAAATACCCATCGTTGTGATCAACAGACCCCAAGAGATGATCTGGAAGCCCTAGGCTATTGCTTAATCTATTTATGTTTTGGAGGTCGTTTACCTTGGATGGGTATTACCGCTAAGACTCCTGAAGCCATGATCATGTCGATCGGTAGAACGAAGGCTTCCATCCCTATTTCCCAATTATGTAAAAATCTTCCACATCAATTTACCATTTATCTGAAGTATGTTCGTCTATTGGATTTTTATGACGAACCCGACTATGATTTCTTACGTGGTCTCTTTGATGATATTTTAAGTGATATGGGTCAGGTGGATGATGGTGATTTCGATTGGATTGCTCCTATCCGTTTACATCAGGAACAGAATGCTAGAAGACAACAGGTAGAAAGAGAAAAGGAAATGAAACTAGTGGAGCAGGGTAAAAGAAATTTAGAAAATCGTGAAAAGAAAAGAAGGTTAAGTTTAATTCAAAAAGAGCAGCAACAACAACAACAACAATACCAACATCAACATCAACATCAACGTCAACGTCAAAATCTAAGTCAAAATCAATATCAAAATCAAAATCAAAGTCAAAATCAATATCAAAATCAAAATCAAAATGATTATTTATTTCAAGGTCAAGGTTCAAATGGTTTAAGTAGAAATTTAAATACTAATAATAATACTATTTCCAATATCAATATTAATAGCAATATCAATAATAATAGCAATTTCAATAATAAAAATAATAAAAATAATAATAATAGTCTTAACAATAGTAAATCAAATATTAATGATGATTATCGTCATGGTAGAAAGCAATCTTTTTCATCTATGGAAGGCGATGATGTTGAAGAAGTTGTAAGTAATAAAAGAGTACATCATAATCATTGTAATGATGTTAGTAATAATAAAAGTAATAATAATACAAATATTGTAATCCTTTCACCGAATTCAGATTCTATTACTTCTTCATCATCAAATTCTTCAATAACATACTCCATCCCTTCCATCACTTCCATCACTAATACCACTACTACTAGTTTTATATATAATAATAATAATAATAATAATAATAATAATAATAATAATAATAATAATAATAATAATAATAATAATAATAATAATAATAATAATAATAATAATAATAATAATAATAATAATAATAATAATAATAATAGTAATAGTAATAGTAATAGTAATAATAATAATAATACTAACATTAATAATAATAGTAATAACTCATTATCCATTTCTTTAAACTCTAATTCCAATAGGAATGTTTCTATTTATTCCAGTAACCAATCAATCCTCAATACTATCTCCAATCCTAATCCTAATTCCAATTTTAATAATTATAATTGTAATCCTAAGTTTAATTTCAATACAAATTCTTCTAAATTAAATAATAATAATAATAATAATAATAATAATAATAATAATAATTTCAAAAATATAAATTCTATAACAGCTAATAAAACTTCAAATATAAATAATGATATCAATCATACCAGTTCAAATTTATATATAAATACTAAAATAATTAGTTTTTCAAAATCAAATATTCATTTTAATTCTATTAACAGTGTCATTAACAACTATAGTAAAGATAATTCAAAAAACAAGTTTTGGTCACAAGTATTCCCTTAAATGAATTACCTCGCTACTTAAAATATTCATTTTCTAAAAAAAATGTTTTTATCTCTGTATTATCATCACCTAATACTTATTCTTATGCTAATGATTATGTTTATGATGCTAAAATAACTAAGAATCATTGTCATAGTAAAGAACCTCTAATGTACCCTATTTCAGAATTTAATTCTGATGCTAATTCTAACACTGATTCTAACTCAAATCAATTGAATCAATTTAATCAAGATCTTCAAAATCATTATCCTATTCCAATTTCTAATTCTCATCATGACCATTTTCATCATGAAATGGAAAGTGATGATTATAATGTCTCTCCTCCAAAATTTTCATTCAAAAAACAATCAAATTCTCATTCCTTAAATACAAATCAATCTATCAAAAAATATGTCAATAATAATAATAATAATAAAAGTTTTAATTATAATACTTATTCTCAATTTCCTTGTAATATAACTAATTTTAATAATAATTCTATTAACAGTCATAATCATAATAATGGTAATAGGAATAATATCATTAATAATTCTACTTGTATGATCATAATATCATCATAAATAATAATAATAATAATAATAATAATAATAATATCAAAAAAAGAAAACTATCCACGTTGAATGTAAATTCAATTCAAAAAATTTCTTTTAAACGTTTAACTATTCCTCAAACTACCCTAGATATGAGTTATCATAACTTATCGAAAAGAATAAAGATTAATTGAGTATAAAAGTTATAATACTAAAAAAAAAAAAAAAAAAAAAAAAAAAAAAAAATTAGCATCAGAACAGAAAGAGTGACATTTAATTATTAAAAAAAAAAAAAAAAAAAAGGATGATTATATTTAGAAATATATATATATATATATAATTAATTAGCTATATAATATATTTATTAAACTTTTTTTTTTTTTTTTTGCTTTTTCATAAAATAATTTATATTAATATATAATCCCTTATTTCTAAGTAAACCAAAAGAAAAAAATTGCAAATTTATTTATGATAAATACAATCAGCAAAATCATATATATACTTCAAAAAAAAAAAAAAAAAAAAAAGTTTAATGATACCTTTATTTAATAATAATAATAATAATAATAATAATATTTATATATTTTTTTTTATATAAAAAGTTTAATAATAATAACAAGCCAATTAATAAAGATAGAAATATTTGTAAAATTATTGATTATATTTGGGACATTTTATATGATCAATAATTATTAAAAATTTTGAAATGATAAGTAACTGAAACGTTCAACGATTCATTTCTAAAAAACAAAAAAAAAAAAGTCATCTATCTTAATTAATATAATTAATCATCATTATCATTCATAATAATAATAACTATATATTTCTCATAATTCTAATTATCGTCATCAACAAAAAATTATAATATGTATAGAGATTATTTTTCTCTGTAATTATAATTTAAAACCAATTATTATATTTTTGTTATTAATATTAATCTTTTTTTTTTTTTTTTTTTTTAATAAAAAAAAAATAAATTTATATTCATCTTAATTATACAATATTATTATATATATTATATATATAATAATATTAATTAATATGAATATTTTAATAGTAAAATTATAGATAAAAAAAAAAAAAAAGTTAATATTAGTTAATATTGAACAACAAATCTATTATATAATATATATAATAATTTTTAACTTTTTATTTACTTATATAATATTATTAAATTATTTATGTAATATATATTTTATATATTATATATTATTATTAATTTTTTTTTTTTTTTGAATATTTATATTAATTTTAAATTTTATATATTTAATTTTTATTCTTTATTTTTTTTTTTTTAAAAAAAAATTTTATATTATATATATGTCTCTTTTTCTGTTAATCATTTTATTTTATTTTTAAATCATGTTTCTTTTTTTTTTATATTTTTTTTTATATTATTTTATATTTTTATATTTTTTTAGTTTTAGTTTTATTCTATATATTTATTTTTTTTTATATATTTTTTATACAGTTAAGAAAGAAAAAAAAAAAACATAATAAAAATAAGGAATATTTGTGACCAAACTTTTATTTTATTTTTATTTATATATATATATTAAATATATATTATTTTCTGATTTATATTTTAAAAAAATTTTTTTTTAAAGTGTCAAAGTTTGCGATAAACGATTATTTTATATCATTAATTATATCTATTATTAAAATAATAATAATAATAATAATAATAAAATTAATATTATTAATTCATTGTGGCGCATACATTAATTTTTTTTTTTTTTTTTTTTTTCGATTTATACTACTTAGTTTCCTTTAATACCTTGCTTTTTTTTTTTTTTTTTTTTTTTTGGGGGGATATAAAGAGTTTTAAGCAACAATTATTTCTAACCAATTTTCAATGTAATGGTGGAGTCTTTCAATACTTTTTAAGGATGAAACCAATTAAGAGTGTGTTGATTAGAAGTATTAATTTTTAATAACAAAATAGGAGCCATGAAATAGTGAATTTTTTTTTTTTTTTTTTTTTTTTACTATTAAATAGAGGAAGAAGGTCAAATTGAAATTTAGTGTTTATAATCTTATTACATTATAAAATTATTTAACTAATTAATCTCAATAACCTATAATAATTATTTTTAGTGTTGGTAAAAGTAACATGAGCTACCAACGATTCAATGATACTTGGATAAGTTCATATTAATTTTTTTTTTTTTTTTTTCAAATTAGTGATAGTTGATTTAAAAATAAAGTATCTAAATTCAAATTCATTGAATACAATTGATAAAAAAGATGATAAACTAAGTGGTTGTTTCAATATATTAGAATCACCATTGAATCCGGTGTGGTATATTTATATTCTGGAGGTGTTAATAAGTAATAGTTAAAAAAAAAAAAAAAAAAAAAAAAGATATAAGAATATAAAAAAATATTAGAAAAAATTAAATGAACATAATATTAGCAGAAATATAGAGAAGAGAACAAACAGAAATAATTATAACATACAAGAATATAAATATATAATAATAATAATTTTTTTTTTTTTTTATTTTTTTTTTTATTTTATTTTATTATTTTATTTTATTTTTATAAAATAGTAAATTTTATAATTACGAGAAAAAAAAGTTAATAAAAACCTCAAAACTAAAAAAAAAAAAATTAAAGGTAAAAAAAAAAAAGATAATAAAGAAGATGATTATATTCGTAAGCATAGACATAAAAATAAAATACGAAATAAAAGTAAATATATATATATATGGATAAGGAAAATGAGATAAAAATAAATCAATAAATCAATAGATAAATCAATAGATATATAAATAAATAAATAGATAAATAAATAAATTATAGATAAATAAATAAATAGATAAATAAATAAATAGATAAATAAATGTTAGAATATTGAAATCTAGATATGTGTTATATTAATTTTAGTGGTGTAAAATGAATGTGGTTCATTTCGCCAATTTTTATAATACAAATTTTCAATACGCCATTTATTTTTAATGGCTTGTAAAATTTTTTGTTGACGCCATAAAAATTTTAATAAAATTATATGTAAAAAAAAATAAATGTATAAATAAATAAACAAACAAATAAATAAATAAATAAAGAATGTAATAAGTATATAAAATAAAATTTAAATAGTAGAAATATGAATATAAAATACATATTGAATAAAATAAAATAAAATAAAATAAATAGTAGAAATATGAATATAAAGTACAGATTTAATAAAATAAAATAAATAGTAGAAATATAAATATGAAGTACAGATTGAATAAAATAAAAAATAAAATAAAATAAATAGTAGAAATATAAATATGAAGTACAGATTGAATAAAATAAAAAATAAAATAAAATAAATAGTAGAAATATAAATATGAAGTACAGATTGAATAAAATAAAAAATAAAATAAAATAAATAGTAGAAATATAAATATAAAGTACAGATTGAATAAAATAAAATAAAATAAAATAAATAGTAGAAATATAAATATGAAGTACAGATTTAATAAAATAAAATAAAATAAAATAAATAGTAGAAATATAAATATGAAGTACAGATTGAATAAAATAAAATAAAATGAAATAAAATAAAATAAAATAAATAGTTGAAATATAAATATAAAGTACAGATTGAATAAAATAAAATAAAATAAAATAAAATAAAATAAAATAAAATAAAATAAAATAAGATAAAATAAAATAAAATGAAATGAAATGAAATAAAATAAAATAAATAGTTGAAATATAAATATAAAGTACAGATTGAATAAAATAAAATAAAATAAAATAAATAAATAAAATAAAATAAAATAAAATAAATAAAATAAAATAAAATAAAATAAAATAAAATAAAATAAAATAAAATAAAATAAAATAAAATAAAATAAAATAAAATAAAATAAAATAAAATAAAATAAAATAAAATAAAATAAATAAAATAAAATAAAATAAAATAAAATAAAATAAAATAAATAAAATAAAATAAATAAATAAAATAAAATAAAATAAAATAAAATAAAATAAATAAAATAAAATAAAATAAATAGTTGAAATATAAATATAAGTACAGATTGAATAAAATAAAATAAAATAAAATAAAATAAAATAAAATAAAATAAATAGTTGAAATATAAATATAAGTACAGATTGAATAAAATAAAATAAATAGTAGAATATTAAATATAAAGTACAGATTGAATAAAATAAAATAAAATGAAATGAAATAAAATAAATAGTTGAAATATAAATATAAAGTACAGATTGAATAAAATAAAATAAAATAAAATAAAATAAAATAAAATAAAATAAAATAAAATAAAATAAAATAAAATAAAATAAAATAAAATAAAATAAAATAAAATAAAATAAAATAAAATAAAATAAAATAAAATAAAATAAAATAAAATAAAATAAATAGTTGAAATATAAATATAAGTACAGATTGAATAAAATAAAATAAAATAAAATAAAATAAAATAAAATAAAATAAAATAAATAGTTGAAATATAAATATAAGTACAGATTGAATAAAATAAAATAAATAGTAGAATATTAAATATAAAGTACAGATTGAATAAAATAAAATAAAATGAAATGAAATAAAATAAATAGTTGAAATATAAATATAAAGTACAGATTGAATAAAATAAAATAAAATAAAATAAAATAAAATAAAATAAAATAAAATAAAATAAAATAAAATAAAATAAAATAAAATAAAATAAGATAAAATAAAATAAAATGAAATGAAATGAAATAAAATAAAATAAATAGTTGAAATATAAATATAAAGTACAGATTGAATAAAATAAAATAAAATAAAATAAAATAAAATAAAATAAAATAAAATAAAATAAAATAAAATAAAATAAAATAAAATAAAATAAAATAAAATAAAATAAAATAAAATAAAATAAAATAAAATAAAATAAAATAAAATAAAATAAATAAAATAAAATAAAATAAAATAAAATAAAATAAAATAAAATAAAATAAAATAAAATAAAATAAATAGTTGAAATATAAATATAAAGTACAGATTGAATAAAATAAAATAAAATAAAATAAAATAAAATAAAATAAAATAAAATAAAATAAAATAAAATAAAATAAAATAAAATAAAATAAAATAAAATAAATAGTTGAAATATAAATATAAGTACAGATTGAATAAAATAAAATAAATAGTAGAATATTAAATATAAAGTACAGATTGAATAAAATAAAATAAATAGTAGAATATTAAATATAAAGTACAGATTGAATAAAATAAAATAAATAGTAGAATATTAAATATAAAGTACAGATTGAATAAAATAAAATAAATAGTAGAATATTAAATATAAAGTACAGATTGAATAAAATAAAATAAAATAAATATCTAATAATTTTTTATTAAAGAATATTACAGATCAATGTTTTAGAAATGAAAATTTTTTACATTTTTATTGTATTCAATTGATGATGTAATTTAATATATAAAACAATATTATTGATTGTTAATAATCTCGTTAAATATAAATGATTTTTTTACTTTCTAACATATAAAATTAAATAAAACATTTTATTTTTAAAAATAAATTGCCTTTAATATTCTTTAATAAAAAATAATGATAAATATTTATTTTATTTTATATATTAGTACTTTTATATTATTACATTCAATATTTATTTTATTTTATTTTATTTTATTTTATTCAATCTGTACTTTATATTTAATATTCTACTATTTATTTTATTTTATTCAATCTGTACTTTATATTTAATATTCTACTATTTATTTTATTTTATTCAATCTGTACTTTATATTTAATATTCTACTATTTATTTTATTTTATTCAATCTGTACTTTATATTTAATATTCTACTATTTATTTTATTTTATTCAATCTGTACTTTATATTTAATATTCTACTATTTATTTTATTTTATTCAATCTGTACTTATATTTATATTTCAACTATTTATTTTATTTTATTTTATTTTATTTTATTTTATTTTATTTTATTTTATTCAATCTGTACTTATATTTATATTTCAACTATTTATTTTATTTTATTTTATTTTATTTTATTTTATTTTATTTTATTTTATTTTATTTTATTTTATTTTATTTTATTTTATTTTATTTTATTTTATTTTATTTTATTTTATTTTATTTTATTTTATTTTATTTTATTTTATTTTATTTTATTTTATTTTATTTTATTTTATTTTATTTTATTTTGTATACTTGTACTTACTATTGCATTATTTATTTATTTATTTATTTTTTACAAATAATTGAAAAACTAATTTTTCAAAATTAGTATTTAGAATAATATTGGATAATTAATAGAATAATTTAATTATATAATTAAAAAATATTTTTAAAAATATAGAAATGGAAAAAAATCTTATTATCGATATAAGTGAGTCTAATAAAGGAAAAAAATATATTATTATTAATAAAAAATATAAATTTAATTTTTCATATATAAGAAAAGATAATTCAAAAGTTTATGTACAGAAATAAATGTAAATCTTTTATTATTTTAAATGATAAGAAAGAAATCGTAAAATATGATAGTTCACATAATCATCCTGAAAAAGAATACGATGTATCTCTATTATAATGAAACATAAAATTAAAGATGGAATTGAAAAAAAGTTCAATTCCTTATGGTATAAAAATAAAACCCCTATATAATAAAATTTCTAAGGAAATGAGATTTATATGTTCAGAATATAATTCAGTTAAATCCCAAATATCATGAAATTTAAATAAAAACTACCATCCAATGTAACAACATTTACTGAAATTTCTAATGAATCTGAATATTATAAAACAAAGTGAGGTGAAAATTTTATGATATTCAAAAAATATTAATTTAATAATTTTTCAATCTCCTTTTCAAGTAAAATTAAATAGGGAATATAATGATGATATATTTGTTGATGGTACATTTTTTATTGCCCCTAAATTTAGTTATCAAATATTTATTACAAGAACTTACGCTAAAGAATTAGATAGTTTTTACACTACTTCTTTTGCAATATTACAAAATAAAGAACAAGAAATATATAAAATATTTAAAAAATTAAAAAAAGCTAATACATGTAATAATAATATTATGATTGCAGAATCAATAGTTATTTAAATAATTTATTTCTAACAATACCATCTTATTATAGATTAATAGATAAATTAAATGAACTTGAACATTTACCATATTATGATTATCAAAGAAAAATAAGAGGAATTTAGAAAATAAAAAAAGAGCAATAAATAAAGCTAATGAAATCAGTGTCTTAATTGAACGCTACAAAAATATTGAAACCAAGTTAATTGATACTAAATGTGATAGAAATAATACTATTAATTTGTGGTTTGATTGCTTAACTGATTTAAATAATATAATATAAATATTATTTTATAATAAAAAATTAAAAATGAGGAATAACCAAACGAAATAATCAGAATTCTGTCATTCAAAAATTTAATTTATAAAGCTTATTAAATTTATACAGTTTAAATAAATATTCAAATACGTCTCTATAATTAATAATTTTATCATAATAACTATTTTTTTTTTTAATAACATTTTAATAAAAGAATTATTATTAATAATATTTATATTTTTAATAAAATTTATATTTTTATATAATTTTTTTATTAATAGCATTTAAATAAAAGAATTAAAATCATAAAATCTAACCATTATATGATTTATTTAATTATTCACTTAATAATTAATTTAAAATTTGAAATAACAAAATAATACAATAAAATAATATTATGTAGCATAAAATATCTATAGCCACAAATTTATATATATCACGTGAAAAATTGGCGTAATGCAACCTCCCCGTATAAAATATATAAAATTATTACTCTTGTTATTTGATTTATTTCATTATATTTGAAATACATTAATGTTATTAACATATAAAGATTTTCATTGTAATATTAATGAGCCACGTTTAGTATAACTATCTATGTATTTTTCAAATTTTAAATCGATAGTTAACTCATTTAAATAATTATTCATATTAACAAAATAAAAAAAAAAAAAAAAAAAAAAAAAAAAAACACAAAATAAAATAAAATAAAATAATGGTATAAAATATTCTAGTTTCATTTAATTAATATCTGTAAGACTTCATAAGGGCATTATTATACTGAAGTATAATAATTAATTTTGACTTCACAATGTTAATCATAATTTTTAAGATACGAAATTTTGATCTTCATTGGTTGCGCTAGCCCTGCTGGCCTGTCTTACTGTTTCTTCGGC
>JACVTC010000035.1:297500-322500 GCA_016946835.1 Neocallimastix lanati (nom. inval.)
TTATTTATTGTTTATTGTTTATTGTTTATTATTTATTATTTATTTATTTTATTTTATTTTATTTTATATTTTATTTTATATCATTTTATAAGATTAAATAATAATTTTTATTTATAAATTTTCATCAATAATAAAATCGTTTAAAATTATATTTAATTTTTAATATAAATTTACCTTCTATCCCTACTTCTGTCTCTTCTGTCTCTGCTTCTATCTCTTCTTTCTCTACTTCTGTCTCTACTTCTGTCTCTACTTCTATCTCTTCTTTCTCTACGATATCTGTCATGACTCCTGCTTCTACTTTTACTCCTACTTCTGTTTTTACTCCTACTTCTGTTATTACTTCTACTTCTGTTTCTATTTCTGCTTCTACTTCTGCTCTTACTCTTTGAAAGTGATCTAAGACGATCAGAACGTCTTGAACTATCTCTTTCTCTTTCTCTGTCTCTATCTCTACTCCTGGATAAAGAAGGAGATCTAGATTTGGAACGTGCCATATCATAAGAAGGAGATCGTGATAATGAAGAAGTTCTTGGAGACTTTGAAATTTCTTTTTCTTTTTCAGATTCTGGTACTGTTTCTGGAACAGGTTCAGATGTTTTGGCATCAATCATTTTTTGATCTTCATCATCCTATTATTTTTATTAAATGAATGTATATGTTAAAACTATTGCTTTTTTTTTTTTTTTTTTTTTTTTTTAAAAAAAAATAATAATTTGTAAATGAATAATTACAATAATAATTATTTATTATATAATTATAATTTTCTATTAACAAAAAAATAATTATATTTATTTTATCTAATATTATTAAAAATATTAATATAATTGCCTTCTTTATATTTTATTAAAGCTATGAATTTTTCTTGAATAACTTTTAATTCATAACTTTTATACATATTAAATATATTTTTATTTTCTTTTCATTTTTTCTTAATTCTTTAAATTTTAATTTAATTTGTTGAGATAACGACTAAACTTCTTAATTCTCTTAAAACTTATTCTTGATCATAAAACTTTATCTTGATTTTTTTTTTTCTTTCTTTCTCTTTCTTTCTTTCTTTTCTTTTCTTTCTTTTCTTTCTTTTCTTTTTTTTTTTTTTTTTTTTTTTTTCTCTTTTTTCTTCTTTATTTATATATTTCTTTAATCTTTCACTTATATGTAAGCACAACTACAGCTTGTTTCAGATCTTCTTTAATTTTATTTCAATAATATTTATGGTTCTTTTCTTTTTTTAACTACAAAAAAAAAGTTTTCTTGCAAATATAACTTCTTTTTTAATCTTGATAAACAAAATTATTATAATAGTTGGCGTCCTTCCTAACATAAAATACTAAATTTATTTATTCTAATTATTAATATATATATATTTAGCAATAATTCTTCTTTTGCTAATTTGTTTGATCATAATAATTAACTTTTTTTTTTAACAATAAAAATAAAACTATTCATTAAAATTCTCAATGAATTAAATATTATATATATAAATTATTATTATTATTATTTTTAATTAAAGATTGCTTTCTAACAATTAATTACAAATAATACTTTGTTAAAGTATAAAGTATGCAAATATCTGCTTTTGAAGATTAATATATATATATTTAATATTATTTTATTAATAATTAAATATACTAATTTAATATTTTAAAATAAATTTATTTATTTGAATAATAAATAAATTATATTCAAACGTTTACTGATTTCTTATAACAATAATACATATAACAATAAATTTCTTCTATAATTAGAAAAATTAAATTCATTATTTGTTTTTATCATTATTGCTTTTATTGAAAATTTAATTATTATGATTTCATTATTTAACTTTTTTCTTTTTTTTCTTTTTTTTTCTTTTTTTTTATAAACTTATAAATTGTCATTAAATATTATTTTTTTCTTTATATTTATTACCAATGGATCCATTTTGATATTGTTAATTTAATAAAACTTTTTTTATTAAATCTTTATATTATATTTTAAAAACTTTTTTTTTTATTTATTTTTTATATATTTTAAAAATGAAGTACCACAATTCTTTCTATATGTATTAAAACTCAAAAAATAAATAAAAATTATTGTATTTGCTATTGTATATAATTATTATTATTATTATTATTATTATATATTTGTTACATACATTGCAATATTAATTTGACACAGTAGTACATTTCAAAAATGGCTTGTAAATTTCCTATTTACCGCCACATCATTTATGTTTTTTTTTTATAATAAAAAAAAATATATATAATTTAATATTAATTTTAAAGAAAATATAATTTAAAAGAAAATACAATTTTAAAAGAAAATATTAATATAAATAATAATAAATTTCAGAAAAATATTTTACATAATATTCCTTTCTATAATATAAATTTTATTGATAATATAATTGACGGTCCTGGTGTTGTAAATAATTCTATAACCAAAAATAAAAGCAAAGAAAAAATCATTGAAAATGACTGGAATTTTCACTTTTGAAGAAATTGAAAAAAGTTTTAATAATAAAAAATTTTCACAAATTGGTCAAAATAAAATTATCAAAAACTTAGATTAAATAGTAAAACAATAATAATTTGAATGATACTTTCTTAATTTCACGTGATAAAAATTTAATAAATATTTTGTTCATATTAAGTATTTTATTGACTAGTTTTTATAAATACTGAACGTCTTTTTTCATATTAATATATCGAAATTATATGAATATATATAAATAAATATATATATATGTATGGATTTTGAAATATAGAATTATATTATTAATAATTCTATAAAAAAAAAAAAAAAAAAAAGACAAGATAAACTGATATAATTATTGAAATCGAAAATCGAGAATTTAAAATACTAATATCAAAATATTTTATTCACTCATTTAATTTATAAAATAATATCTATTATAATTTAAAGTAAAAAATAATGAAAATAAATCAAAATATAGTACAAATTAATATGAGTAATAATAATATATATATATATATATATATATTAAGACTGAAAAATAATAAGAGAAAAGGGCAATATAACCTCTCTACTCTTTCCGATTATGTGTGATAATAAGTTTTTACTTCTAAAAAAATATATTTTTAATAATAAAAATTAAATGATTTAATACTTTTATATAATAATTGATCATTTATGTATTCATTAAATGAGGGGAATATTTTATATCATTTTTTTTTATATATTATATAATTTGTATATTTAATTGAATTATAATAAATATTTTTTTTATGTTTATTATTTTTTATTTCTTAAATTTTTATTACAACTTTAAATATGAATTTAATTTAATTTTATAAATTATTATTTATAATAAATAAATAATATAGTGATTTATTTTTTAATAAATAATTAAAATATATATATATATATGCAAATTAATAATAATAATAATTATTATTTAAATAATTTTTTATTGTATGTATTTTACAGAATATCTTTATTTGTAATTTTTTCATATATTATTTTAGTCATATTTTATTATAATTTTATTTTATTATAATTTATTTTTTGTTTAAAATAATTGTGGATTAAAAATTCCAAAAATTCTAAATTATTACTTTTCATTATATTTAAGAAAAAGAAAGCTACTAACTATGTTTAATATTTAATAATTTATAAAAGAGATTAATGAAATATTTATAAAATATTTTATTTTTTGTTCATTATTAATAAAAGAAAGTATGCAAATTAAAATTAATAATAATATAATATTCTTATTTGTTAAAAAAATTAAAAATTTAATATTATATTTTATGGAAAATTTTAATATATATATTTTTCTTTTTTCGAAAAAGGCATTTCATTAATATATTGTAAATTTTATCATACATTGATGTTGAATATAATTTATAATCAAAAGCTTGTTCTTATCGATTAATTTCATTATAGTATATGATTATCAAATATATTTTTATTTTTGATAGTTAAGTGATGAGTTTTATTTTTTCTAAAAATTATAAAAAAGTTTGAATAATTAAAATTCCTATAGATATTAATAAAATATGTAAATTTTTTAATCGGTTTCAAAATCTATAATTTTTTATAAAAAATAAATATCAAGTTGAAATAGATAGAAAACAATCAAGAACTATTTTCCATTAGAAAGGTTTAGTATTTCAAAAATATATGAGATAAATGTTTTATAATGATAATTAAATAATATATAAAATTTTTTCTTATAAAAAGATATTTAATTTATTACTCAATCTAAAAAAATCTGTTTGATTTAAATTATTTTTCTATATTAAATTAATTATACTTCTTTTTATTTAAAGATTTAATGTTTAATTTATATACTATTATAGAAAAAAAAATATCAAAATAATCATGCCTTTAATTATAATTATAATAATAGTTAATGAATAAAAATTTATATTATTATATTATTTTTATTCTTTAATTTTTTAGTATAGTTGAAATTTTAAAATGATATTTATTAAAAACTAAAGAAATTATAAATTAATAATATTTATTAAAAAATCAATGAAATTTAAAATAAATATTTATTAAAAATCAAAGAATTTATAATTTGATATTTTTTTAAAAATCAAATAGCTTTAAATTTTTAATTAAAAAAACTTTTATTTATTACAAAAATATATGGATAATAAAATATATAATTTATTATATAGAATTATATAAATTTTTTATCTTAATTTTTATATATATTTCATTAATTATAATTTTTTTTATTGTTATAGGATTTCGTTTTAATTTATTATTTATTATTAATAATATAAATATATTTATAACTAATTATCAAATATTTATAATAATTACTTATTATTATTTATTTAAATGTATTTCTATTACATAATAATTATTATTTATTTCTATTTTATTATTTAATTAATATCTTATTATATTTCTTATTTTTTATTTATTTATTTATTGTTCTTTGTTTATATAAAAGTGATTATATGTTATTATATAAATAGCATTATATTTTCAGGTATACTGTACGAAGAAGAAGGTTTCTGATTTTGTGCATAATCACCTTAAAAATGTAACCTTATAACCTTATTATTATTAAAATATATTTAAGGTTTTAAAGTTTTCATAATAAATTTTAAATATTTTTATGTAGAATAAGCAAAAGATTTTTTTTATTTTTGTAAATCTTATCATGAACAAACTATGTAAAATTTATATACTTGAATCTCAAATTCTAAAAAATTGTATCTATTAAAATTATCAGTTTTTTATTGTTATTGAATTTTTTTTTTTTTATATTTATATATTAAATATATATATCTAATATATAATATTTAATAAAATTAAATTCTTTTTTACTTTCCGGTGAATATCATTATTACAATCCATTTAATTGATATAATCTTTTATTGTTAAATATTTTCCATTTATATTGTATTTTAATCAAATCATTTTATTATTTCATAAATCAAAATATAACTTTATTTTAATTTCCATGTTGTTATTTATTTTTTTTTTTTTTTACTGATTATTTTTTATATTTTTATATATAATAAAGTTTTCCAGTCCATCAAAAAAAAAAAAAAAAAAAAAAAAAAAAAAAAAAAAAAAAAAAAAATTTAAACACAATTTCTATTATATTTACATTATAATTATTTTTTTTTTTCTTTATTATTATTTTAATTTTTCAAAAAATTTAAAAAATATTATTTTAAAAATCTCTATGAATCTTATTATATATAATAATTTTCATCAGTATCTAACATATAAATTTTATTCATTTAAAAAAATACATATTTAAATTATTTAAGTGTAAACTAATAAGAAATGATAGATTTTATTATTTAAATACCTAATGTTTTAAAATTTATATACTTTTAGTTTTATATGTAAAAAAAAAATATCAGCGAGAATATTTTTAATTTTTTTTTTATTTTATTTTATTTTATTTTATTTTTTTTATATTATTTCTTTCCTTCTTCTTTTTTAATTTTAATTTTATTTTACTTTTGTTTTATTTTTATTTTTAGTTAGTATTATTTTATTTTGAATGTTTTACTTTTAGAAGGTAATATTATACAGGTATAATAATTTATCCATAGAAAAAAAGTTAATATTAATTTATATAAAAATATTAATAATAAAAAATTCTTATTTTTCATTATTATATGTTAATGTTAATATGATATTACATGAAATAAGACTTTAAAAAAAAAAAAAAAAAAAATAAAAATAAAAAAAAAAAAAAAAAAAAAAAAAAAAAAAAAAAAAAAAAAAAAAAAAAAAAAACGAAAGAAAAAAAACTTTTTCTATTAAAAAAGAAAAAATAAACAAAAAATACAAACAAAAAAAAAATTTAAATCCATATAATATTTATTTTTTATTTTATTTTATTTTATATTTTTAAATATATATTCTAAATATATTCTTTTTTTTTTTTTTTTTTCTTTTTTTTTTTTTTTTTTTGTATTAATTATTTATTCTATTTATGAAATTACAAAGAAATCCAACAAAAAATAACATATTAATATATAAAATTCTTAAAAAGGAAGCAAGGATAAAAATTTTTAGTAAAAAAGTAAAATAATATAGAATAAAATAATAAACAAAATCAAAATAAAAATAAAATAAAATATAATAAAGAAAAATAATTATTGAAAGAAAGAAAGAAAAAAAAATGAGAAAATCCAATACTCTTATTATTTTAATTATGATATTATTATGTATTGGAAATGTCTATTCAATAGATCATTCATTAGGTGGAGACCTCGAGATTAAACAGTCAGTCATAGATAAAATGAAGAAAGAAAAATTTACATATTCATTCAAAGAATTAAAGAGTAAAAAATCATCCTTAGATCAACAATGTAGTACATTAAGAGGAAACGTTATATATGGATTAAACTATTTTGCAAGAAAGGTTGAACATTTTAAATCTGCAACTGAGAAAGCAATTGATAATTGTAATATGAAAAAGGTTGGTATTTATTTATTAGTTGGTGCTTTTTTGGTATGGTATATAAAAAGAGTATTAAAGAATGGTTTCTTAAATAAAGAGAGAGTTAATGTTTATTTCAATGAATCAAAAAAATTTAGCAAAAATTCATATCAAGATTTATCATATCCATATTATGATAATAATACATATTTATCAAATAATAATAGCTATCAATATTTGCGTTCGTATAGTTCAGAGATGGGTTGCGAGTCATCTTATCATTCAAGAGAAGCTCCAGCAGTAGTAAAACCAAATTCTTCAAGATTCTTTTCACAACGCAAGAGAAAAAATTCAAATGATGAGAATTCTAATTTATTTAGTTACTCATTCGTTTAAATAAAAAGAAGAAAAATTTTATTTTTAAAAATAATCAAATACAAAATAACTTGAGACTAATTTTGTATTTCGATATATTGTCATTTTTTTTATTTATAAAAAAAAATGAAAAAAATATATTTTCTCTTCTCTTTATTTTATATATTTATTATATTTTATATTATACTAAATATTTATTAAAATTATTTAATGTATATAATTTATTAATGTTTAAAAAAAAATAATTTACAAATTAGAATTATTAATCTAGTAGTTTATAAATAATTATTAAAATGGTAAATAGAGATATAGATATAAATAACCAACTTATTTTTTTTTCTTTTTGTTAAATTACTAGTAAAATAAGTTAAAATTCACTATCATCTTATGATATTAAAGAAATATTGTTAAAATTTTTTAATAATATTAATTTTTGAAATATCAACGGAAATAAATGCATAATTAAAATAAAAGATAAATTGTTATTACAAATAATATTTATATGATTTTATTTTAAATAAAAAATCAGTTATATTTAAATTGGAATTATAATCAATTGAATTTTTTTTTCTTTCTTTCATGTTATATCATGAATATATATTATTAATAAAATATTATAATACTTTCTCCATTTCGTTTCTATTTCGTTTTCTTTTTTTTTTTTTTTTTTTTTTTTTTTGTATAAAAATAAATTATTGTAAATGAATGAATAAATAAATAAATTGTAATAATAATAACATTTATAATTAAAACAATACATCTAAAAATATATTAATTTTGAATTTTTATATATAAAAGTTTTATATTAATATAAATTACATTCTTGATTATTTTACAATTTATATTTTTTTTTTTTTTTTTTTTTTTTTTTTTTTTTTTTTTGAATTTTATATATAATTATTGCTTTTATAAAAATTAATTTTTTAATAAAAGTTATGATAATTTTTTTTTGTTAAAACCCAGTTGTGCCTCTAAAGCGTGCTATATATAAATTTTTAAATAAAAAATCAATTTGTAATCAATTGATAATATATTACAAATAAATTTAATTAAAAATTACATTTGAAAATATTTCTTACATATCTAATTCATTTTGAGCTTTTTCCAATACATTTTTTGTACTAAAGATTGGATTATGTTCAAATAATCTATTATATATAAAATATTCAATGATATTGTTAATAATAATAATATAAATATTATTAATTATTATTATTTTTAAAGCTTATAAATAAAAGTCTAAAAATAATTTTTTCTTTCTTTCTTTTTTTCTTTCTTTCATTCTTTCATTCTTTAATTTTTATTAATTACATTTTTGGAGAATTCAAATGATAGAATTCTGATGGAACTTCATTAAATAGGTTGTTATTCAAATTACTAATTATATATAAAAATTCCAAAAAATATCGTATTAAGTTTTTTGTGAATAATTTAATTTAATTATATGTTAAATAATTATTTATCAATACATTACATCAATTCCAACTTTTCTAATTCAATTATAGTATCAGGAAGGCTGCTGATTAAATTATTATTTAATATTCTTTTTTTTTTTTTTTTTTTTTTTTTTTTTTTTTTAAATATATATATATATATATAAAGAAGAGAAAAATAATATCAATAATTATTATTATATATTAATTTATAATATAGATCATATATACAAAAAATTTTTACAATTGTTGTAATTCAAATAATTTTTTAATTGTATTAGGTATAATTTGAACTTTATTATGACTTAACGATCTGTATAATGAATTAGTGTTAATTCAATAATTTAAAAAATTAATTTTAATTCATATATTAATATTAATATTATGTCGTTTTATAATTAATTTTATTATTGTCTTTATATATTTGTAAATTTTTTTATTACAATTTTTTCAGTAAAGTTAAGCTTCCAATCTCTTTTGGTATTTCGTCAATAAAATTACCGTCTA
This sequence comes from Neocallimastix lanati (nom. inval.), assembly GCA_016946835.1. Classification (NCBI taxonomy): domain Eukaryota; kingdom Fungi; phylum Neocallimastigomycota; class Neocallimastigomycetes; order Neocallimastigales; family Neocallimastigaceae; genus Neocallimastix; species Neocallimastix lanati (nom. inval.). The sequence continues at coordinate 306,693 of JACVTC010000035.1, forward strand.
ACTCTCTATTATATATTATTTTATTCATAAATAATTTTAATTTATAATATATTAATTAACAATTAAATATATAAATTTACAATGAAATGAGGTTATTGAAATGACAAACATTCACAGGAAAAGTTTTAAAGTTATTATATGATAATGTACTTTATTTTTAAATAAATAAATATATGGGAAAAATATGTCAATATTGATAATAATATAAATATATTACAAATAATTATGTTATATAAATATACTATATTACATTTTTTTCATTTTACTTAGATTTATTAATGAATCACTAAATTCTTGTATATTATTGTTATATAAATTTCTTTTTAAAGATTTCATATTAATTTTTATTAATTTCATTAATAAAAAATACTTGATAATATTATTAATTATTAAAATTCATTATAATTATATAAAATATTTACAATTCTTCTAGTTCTTGTAATGTTGAAATTTCTGTTGGTATTGAAGTCAAGTTCATATCCTTTAATTTACTATTATGTATTATTTAAATTTTAATATTTTTAAAATTAAAATATATATATATTTTTTTTTTCAAAAGAAATATGATTATTTTAATAAACTTTAAAAATAATTACATTGATTTTAATTTCGAGAAATCATCATCAATTATATGACTATAATTTCTTAAAAGTTTAAATGGTTCAAAGGAATTCATTATTAAGTTATCAAATAAGTTTCTAAAATAATTTTATTTTTTTTAAAAAAAAAGTTTTTTTAGTTGAAACACTTTTAAGTAATTGACCGAAAAAAAATACATACACTACAGTTCTTTCTTTTAGTACATATAATTCTTCAGGAATAGATGATATCAAATTTGATTTTAAAGATCTAAATTAAATTATATATATATATTTATTTAAAATTAATAATAATATTAATATTAATAAATAAATATTACTAACTATTTGTTTTTATTTTTTTTTGCAATAAAGCACAAAATAAAAAATATTTACATAAATTTTAAATTTTTCAGTAGAATTATATCTTTTGGTATTACTTTAATTTTATTAAATTCCAAATTTCTATTCATTTTATTATTTATTAAAAATAAATTAATATATTAAGATTATATAATAAATTTTGAATAATACATAATTACAATTCTTCAATATTATTTATTTTTATTATTGCATTTGGTATTTCATTTAGGTTATTGTGATTTATAGAGCTTAATAAATAATAATATAATATATAAAAATTTTGTTTTTAGCAGTTATAATATATATTATTGTGAAATGATGAATGAATAAAAAATGAATAAATATAAATATATATAAATAACTATTAAATATACAATTTTTGTAATAACGATAGTTTTTCTAATACTTCAGGTATTTCTTTAATATTATTATGGTCTAAATATCTAATAAAAAGTATATAATTTTTGAAAAATTTTTAATTGAAAATGATTAATAATAATATAATTATTATAAAATATCAGTATAAAGTGTTATTTTTTCTAATACAATTGGTTTAATTCTTCTAAATTTTTAATTCCATCTGGAATCGCTTCAATTCTATTTTTACTTAGATTTCTTTTATAATAATAATATTAATAATAATAATAATAATAATAATAATAATAATAATAATAATAATAATAATAAATAATAATAATAATAATAAATAATAATAATAATAATAATATTAATATTATTATTATTATTATAAATAAATATAAATTTTTATATTAATATATGTTATAATTATTTATATTAACTTTTTATTTAAGTTAAAAGCAAACATTTCATTTTTAATACATACAAATATTTCAAATTTGTTAATAATCCTATATTATCTGAAATACTTGAAATTTTATTATTTGATATATTTCTGAATATCATATAACATTTTAATAAAAAATTTTTAAAAATTTTTTTTATTAATAAATATAAAAATGTTTTATAATGGTATTAATAAATATTATACTAACAATTTTTTTAAATTAGTTGCTTTCCATAAAACATTTGGAATTGATGTAATTTTATTATTTGACAAATTTCTAAATTAAAATATTTATGAAACATATTTATATATTAAGGAATTATTAATATTATCTTAAAATTTTTTTGAAGAAAGGCATTTATTATATATAAAATAATTTAATGTATTATTATTGAAAGAATTCTTGATAGATATAAACATACAAATCTTCCAAATGATTAAACAATTTAAAATTGAAATTCATAACTTTTATTTTATTTGAAGAAAAATCACTTAAATATATTAATAGAATGATTAGTTCTAGATATAGATAAAATGAAATATAAATATTTTTATTATTATAAAATTTACATTTTTATTAAACTTTTTAAATACCCAAATTCTTTAGGTATTTCCTCGATACTATTATTAGAAATTGCTCTACAATAATTTATGGATATAATTTATTGAGTAATAATAAATATAAATATTTAAATTTTTAATAGATAATTTTCATATGGTAAGTTCTAAATTTTTAATAAATTATATTTTTTGAAATTATATACTAACAATATATTCAAGTTTTTTAATTCATATAATCCTAATGGAATATGTTTGAAATTATTATATGATAAATTTCTATATTATTATTTTATAAAAATTATTTAATCAATATAGATTATATTTCTATTGAATTAAAAAAAGTTATATTTTTTGAAAATATATTCCTACAATATTGTGATATTTTTTAACTTTTCAATATCATATGGTAAATCACTAATACAATTGTATGAAAGGTTTCTATTAAAATTTGTGTTAATTAGTAGATTTGTTAAAAAGATTAATAAAATAATAAAATTAAAATTTTTTTAATAAGTGGTATATTAATTATAATTATTTATATTATTAATTTTAAAAAAATAAATTTATTTACAATCCAACCAAACTTGTTAAATTACTAATTTTACTTGAAATAGTGGATATAATATTATGGGATAAATCTCTATTATTATTATTATTATTATTTTTTTTTTTTTTTTTGTTTGATTTGATTTGAAGTAAAAATAATTAATATACACAACATGATATTTTGTTTATATATATTATAATTGTATTCATTACAGTTCTTCTAGTTTTACTAAATTCCATAATTCTCCTATTAAACTGTCTATATCATTATCAGATAAATCCCTTATTAAATATATAATAATATTATTATTATTATATAAAATATTTAATTAGTATATTAATTATATATTATTACAATATAAATATTAATATATATCTATCATTTTTATTCAATATATAAATAAATAATATTTATAATTACAATGATGTTAAATTTATTAATTTTCCAATTTCTTTTGGTAATTGGCATATATAATTTTTCGAAAAATCACTTTGTTACATATAATAAAATATAATTATATATCAATTTAATTATGTTGTCAAAAATTCAAATTATTATAAAAATTTTGGAATTATTAATTGTTTTATCATTTTAAGAAATATTATTTTTTTTACTATACATTTCAGTAATTTGCTTTATATATTTAATTTGAGATGGAATATATTTGATTCCTGTGTTTGATAAATTTCTATTGGTAATAATATTATATGCCGAATATTTTAAATTAAAAAAAGAAATAATAAAAAAAAATTTTTTTTTATCATTAGTAATGATAATCATAAATAAAATTGAATAATGATTAATTAAAATAGTCCATAAAAATAGCAATAATTAATTATTCTTACAAAGATTTCGTGCTTAATAACTCTTCAAATAGCATGTTTTTGATTTTTAATTGTTTTTTAAGATGACTTATTTGATGTCTTAATTCATATAAATTTTCGTATATATCATCTGTTCCTATTTCGGGAAATTTTAATATTTTAATTTTATTTTTTTCCTCATCTAAATTATCATCGCTATTTTCAATACTATAAACTTCCTCATTACTATTTTTTTTACCTTCCACATCTATATTATTGTTATTATTTTCTTTATTTATATTATTATTAAAGATTAAATTGATTAATATTATGTAGAAATTAATTAATTATACGTGAAGGCTTTATATAATAAATGTTAAAGTTTTAATTTAACTTCAATATAATTATTATTATTTTCAATTGTATTCATGAGCTTTTTGGAAAATCATAAATTTTAATTATAATATATATTAAATACCTTCCAAATTATTTTTTGAGTTTGCTTCAGATTTATTATTGTTTGAATTGTTTTTATTTAAATGTTTCTCATTTTCATAATAATCATTTTCTTTATTTATATTCAAATATTGTTTTGATTGTGAATGACCATAATTACTATTTATTCCAAATGAATTCTTATCACTCTTATTCATTATTTCTGTTAATAAATTACTATTACTTTTATTTATATTTTCATTTAATGATGTAGACATATTAAGCTGATCATCTTTAATGTTCTCTATTTGTTCTTTATTTAGTTTATTTTCATTATCAAAATTTGAATTTTCACTAATTTCTACACTCATATCTATAAAAAAAAGCAATAATAATTTATTTTTATTCTTCTTCTTAAAAGAAAATGAGAATATATAGAGAATATATTTTAAATATATGATACCATACGATATAAACGTTATTTTTAATTTTATAAAAATCTATAAAAAAAATTAAATAATCTAAAATTTAATAATTAATAAAATTATTTTATATAATAATTATATATTAAAAATAAATGATAAAATAAGTTTTTTTTTTGTATTTTATTTCATTTTATTTTATCTAAATTACTAGATTTTAGAAGAGTTTATCGATTTGACAACTTGTTCGGAACTTTAATAATTCTTTCTTTTCATTTAAATTTTTTAATACTTTTTAATAAATTTATTATTTAATTTAATAAATTTCCAAATATATTTATATAAACATTAATGAAATATTTATTATTAAATTTTAAATTCTATTTTTCATTTTATATTAATTAGATAACTTCAAGAATATATTATATATATCAAATTCTACTTTATATAAACTTCTTATCATTATAAACTATTATTACTATATTTATTTATTTATTTATTTATTTATTTTTTTTTTAAAAAAAATATTCTATTAACATATTTATATTACTATATATATAGTTTCGTATATTAAATTCATTTCATTTTATTTAAAAATAATATTTACAATTAATTAGTAATATATTAATAATATATAATTGAAAAGAAATAATGTTTGTTAAAATTAGTAATATATTTTTTTATAAAACCAAAAATAAAGATTATACATTAAAATTTTTTTTAATAATTGTTGAATTAAAAGCATAGATCAAAATTTAAAATTAATAATATATCCAATGATATAAAGGATAAATTATCATATAAAAAAAATAATTAAAATATATAAACTTTGTAATATATTAAGTTTATTTCTATATTTCATATAGAGAATAAAATATATCGAATTATAAAGAAATTCATATTAAAGATAAAGATATATTTAAAGTATATTAAAAAAAATTAGAATTAAATAAAAGTTTTAAATAATTCTTTTTACAGTTTGAACAATGACATACTGAAGTAGCCTTTTTCATTACTTTTACGAATTTGTAAACGTGTTAATTAAATATATTAATTATTTTTACATACTTTACAACATATGGAATCATCTATTAAATCCGTTTTTTCATCATCTAATAGTTGTAATTTATTTTTCTTTCTTAATCTGTCTTCATGAAATTAAGAAGACTTTTCATAAAATTTATCTAATGATTTCATCGAACCATTATTCATTATATATTATCTATTATATTAGTCAAAACTTTTAAAAATCCTATTTCTTATTTTTTTTAACACTTCATTTTTTTTTTTATTACAAGTTTTATTATTATATTTAAACTAAATTAAGATTTAGTAATTTCATTTAATAAAAAAAAATAATAAAAGTACCCCTAAAATATTTGTAATAAGTAAAAATAAAAAAAGATGGAAATATTAAATTTAATAGTGAAATTAAAAAAAAAAAAAATTACGAACAATAAAAATCCCAAATATATATATATATATTATTATTATTATTATTTATAGTTAGCTTTTAAAATAAAACAAATTACTAATAATCAGAATATAAAATAAAAAAAAGAAGAAATATATTATTTTTCTTTTTATAAATAAAAAATAATATTTTTACATTGTGTATAAACAAATATGAATGATATAAAACATATCTGCAATATTTTAACAAATATTGTTCCTTAACAATTAGAAATACATGTAAAATGAAAAAAAAATATTCTTTTTTCGATGGTATTAACATTATTGATTGTAATCATTTATCGAATGATAGATATATCATTAAATGTAACGATAATCAAAATAGAGGTACTAATAATATTGATTATCAACAAAAATCAATGTTTATATTGATTGATAGATTGGAAAGTATTATTAATAATAAAAATATTAAATATTAATATTATTTGAATGATACAATTAAAGCTTCTTTTTATATTACTATCCATATTTTGATTCATCTCCTTAAAAAAGTTTATAATGATAAAAATAAATCTTTCAGAAATTGCACAATACATTATTTATTGTACTGAAGATATAAAATACTTGTACTATTATAATGATTATTTCAATAAAGCATATCTTTATGAGCAAATAATAATGAATGATGATATTTCAAAATTAAAAATTATTGAAAATATAGAAAATTATATCTTTATACGGTTATGTTATGATATCATATTAATAACTGAAAATAAAAAAATTTTAATATTTATTAATTTTAAATTTTCAATTTTATATTTTAATTAAAATTAATAATTTTTTATAAAAAAAAAAATTAATTTTAAAAAATAAAATATAATAATCTTAAATCTTAAAAATTATAATTTTTCAATATTTAATAATTATTATATATATTTTAAATATAAAAATACCAAAATTTATAAAACATATCTTTAATTATATATCTATATAAATAGATAAATAGATAAATAGATAAATAGATAAATAGATAGATAAATAAATATGAATAATTAAATAAATAAATAAGTATTGATTGTATAATTTATATAAATAATAAAAATTCAAAAAATGTTTAGGAAAATTAAAAAAAAAAATAATTATTTTTTCTCTTTTTAGTGTACTTTATGAAAATAAGATATTAAAAATATCATAAAAAAATGTATATTTAATATCTAATAATTAATTTAAATAATAAAAGAAAAACTATATAAATAAAAATATTTGTTAGGTAATGATAATAACAACAATAATAATTATAAAATAATAATAATAATAATAATGATGATGATGATGATGACGATGATGATGATAACCATAATTCATTATTAATATATTAATCTTTTCAAGAATAATTATAAAACATTTAAATACATTTATATATGAATAAAAAATTTTAAATTTTATGATTTCTGAATATGATTGGCTTAAATTGGAAACTTAAAAAAAAATTAAAATTTGAAATTAACAAAAAAAAAAAAAAAAAAAAATAAATTAATTATAAAATTTCATAAAAATATTTAGAATATACAAAAAGAAATAGAAAATGGTTTCCTTCGGTAAGTTTTTATTATTCTAAATTTTTAAATTTATAATCATTAATATTGATTTTATATAATAATATAAAGAATAAAATTTATTAATTTTTTTTATCATAAATTAATAATATAGTTTGTGAACACTGTCAAGAAGTATTTATTCTATTTCTTCTTTTTATTTTTTTTTTTTATTAAATAATATGGAATTTTAATTAATAAAAATTAAATTAGAAAGGAAAAAAATAATACATTTATTATTAAATATATCATTATTTTAACATAAAATTTAATAAATCTAATGCTTTATATATGAATATGAATATATTTAAAAGACTTTAAAAAAGAATAAGTTGGATCAACATGCAAATCGTTGTCATGTAAATATCTAAAAATAAATATATGATTAAATATATAAGTAATAATTTGTTGTTTTTTAGAATTAATTTTATTTTAACAGGAAGTATATTAATACAAATTCTTAAAAAAATATATGTACAATAATATAAATAAATTTAATTAAATATAGTATGCTCAATTTACTTGTATAGATTGTGGTACTACATTCCAAGGAACTTCATACAGGGCTCATACTTCCTGTATTTCTGAAGCAGAAAAATATCAAAAAAATTTATATAAAGGAAAAAAAGTAATATTTTTAATATTATTTAAAAAAATTAGATATCATTTTAATAAATTCAAAACTCAATAATATTATTAATATTTAATAATAAAATATTTCTTTTTACTATATATAATATATATATAATATATATATATATATTTTTTCCTTTAATAATAATATATATATATTTTATTATAATTAAAAATTACTTTATTTGTTTTATTATTCAAAAAATAACAATAACAATAAACATAAACATAAAAAAAACATAAATATAAACAAAATCATAAACATAAATATAATAATTATAATAATAAAGGGAAAGAACAATAGAAATATCAATAATAGTAACAATAATAATAATAACAATAATACTCAAACTAAAAAACTTGATTTATTTAATAATAAAAATAATACACAAAATAAGAAAATAGAAGGAGAACCAGAGAATACTATTTCTCAATTAAAAAAATTGATGAATAATAAAAAGCGTGCACGTGAAGAAGAAGAAAGGAAAGAAACAGAAAACAAGAAGCAAAAGAAAGAAAATGATATTAAGGATTTAATTAAGGAATCTATTGAGAAAAATGTATCCGTAAGTTATTATTAATTAATATTATATATATTATATATTGTCCTTTTTTTTTTTTTTTTTTTTTTTTTTTTTTTTAATGTTAATATATACAATATTTTAATCGTTAATTGTTATGTTTTATTTATTTATTTATTTATTCCGTATATTAAAATAATTATATATATTATTTTATTATTTTTTTTAAATATTATAACTTTTTATATTTTTTTTTTAAAAAAAAAAAGGAAAAGAAAGAAATTTCATTAAAAAAATTAATAAAAATCGTCTCTAAAGATATTTCAAAGAAAGTTAAGGACAATAAAGACAAACATATTAAAAAACAAGTTAAAGATTTTGTAAGTTCTATTCTATTTTATAAAAATAAAATAAAAACAAATTAAATAAATATTTAGACATATAAACTAATAATAATGTTTTAATTTATTTATATAATAATTAAATTACAGATTAACTTTATAAAATCTGATGATAAAATTATTTTAAAATTCTAAAATAAAATATATTCCATTCATATATATTTTTACCAATATGATTATTAATATTTTAATTTATAGACATTTATATTATTATTAGTATAAACATTAGTAAAAACTTAAAAGCAATAAATAAAATTTTAATTATACATTTTTCAAGTATAATAATTGTTGTAATTAATTTAATTATATTTTATATAAAATAACAATTATGAATAATTAAAAGTAATATCTATTAAAAAAAATATTTTATATATTATAAAAATAATAAAATATTAATTAAATTTGTGTAATTATTTACTATAAAATATTTGATTAATTTATAATTAATTAAAAGTAAAAAACATTACTAAAAGCATATGAGATATTGTCTTTTTAATTTTTTAATGAATATATAATTAACATATTTTACATATTAATTCTAATTTTCATTATCCAAGATGAAATTGTAATTAATTAATTAAAAATTTAATAAACAAATAGAAAAAAACATATTTTATAAAATTTTTATATATGAATTTATATAAATGTCTATATATAATATTATTAAATTACATGTATTTCTTATTTTTTCTTTTTCTTAAAATTATTATTAAAATAATTATTATTATTTATTAAGTGACATTATTTTTTTTTTATTACAGTTTATATAATTATTTGTTAATTAAAATATATTATATTTTTGAGTAAGGTGTTATATAAATATATTGAGTTTTTTTGACTTTTAATTTTATATATATGTTTTAAATTCTCTATTTGTATATTATATTGATATAAAATATTATGATTTAAATAAAGTATAAAAATTTTTATTTATTTTTGTTAATTATTAAGTCTCATCTTTTTTAATATAATTCAGTAAAAAAAATATTTTTTTTTTTGTGACAATAAAAAAAAATAAATTTTTTAGAATTTCTGTATTAAATAATTTAAATATGTCTTCTATTATAATTTGAATATATATAAATATATTTTTTAATATATATATATATATTAAAAATTGTCAAGTAATAATAAAAAAAAATAAAATTATTAAAAAAATTATAAAAAAAATTTTTTATTTTAAAAATATTTTAAAATATATTATAAATAATTTTAATCACGTGATACTAATTGGGACAATACATATTTTTTAATATTTAAAAAAAATTATTTTAAAGAAAAAAAATTTTTTTTTTCATTGTCTCTAAAAATGAAAAGTTTAAAAACAATTACCTAAAAGTAAAATAAAAAATTTATTATGATTTTTAATTATTTTTATTATAAAATAAAAAAACTTCTACTTTTAATAAAATAATAAATATTTTTTATTTTATTTTATTTTATTTTTCATTTTATTGTTTTATTGTTTTATTGTTTTATTTAATATTCTATAATAAATATTTTCCTGTAGAAGACTTTTATTAATTTATATATATATTTTTTTTAAACAATTAAAAATATTTAATTATTATATAATTAATAGTAGTTTTCTTTTTAAAATTAAAATTATTAAAATTAAAATATTTATTTCAATATCAAAAAAATAGTTAAAACCAATAATTTCAAAGCACATAAATAATATCATATATATATATCTACCATATAATATTTTATTGCTTTTATTTACTTTTAAAAATAGTAATTTTTGTTACTTTAAAAAGAAATAGTAATTTTATAGAAATAAGTATAATACATTAAAGTATTTTTTTTTTAATGTTTTATTTTTTATTTTTTTATTTTTTTTTTTTTTTTTTATTTTTTTAATTCCTATATATAAATTAAATAAATATTAAAAAAAAAAAAAAAAAAAATAAACAATGACAAGACCTAATGAACCAACTGAATATAAAAATAATACTCTACCTGTTCTTTTACCAAATCCTAATACCCAAAAAAAAAATGTTTCAAATTTATCTGAATGTTCATTAGACTCAATAGAATATAGTATTAATAATAATATTAATGATGATTCTAACAATTCAAGTATAAAGGATGAATTTAAACCAAATTTAAGTCAAATAAATAATTTCATATATTATAAAAAAGAGGATCTTTTAATTCCTGTTCAAAGAAATGGAAAAAAGAGTATAAAAAAAGTTAAAAAAGAGTCGAAGTAATTATTAATATAAAAATAAATATATATTTAAAAATATTATATTAAAATAATAAAGAGATATTAAATATATAAATAAAATATATATTGTATAATATTACAGTATGTTGTTATCTTCTAAAACTGCCTCACGTAGAGAAGCTGATCGATTGAGAAAAGCAAAGAGTCGTTCAAATCCAGCAAATGGTATTTTTTTAAAAAATAAAAATAAAATTATTTGAAATTTACTATATAAAAAATTATATTATTTATTTTTTTGTTCTTTTTTTTTTTTTTTTTTTTTTTTTTTTTTTTTTTTTTGTTATATATAAATTAAATCTGAGAATAATATTAACAATATTTCTAAAAAATATTTAAAACTTGTTATTATTTAAATATATATGTGCACAAAATATTTTAATAGCTGTTTTTGAGGCTTCAAGGGAAAGAGTAAAACGTCATGTCAAAAATAAATATAAATTTTTAAATATTAATGCTATTCCAACATTAAATGATTTACCTAGACGTCAACCTTGTCATGATTGGGACATATTTTATCATATTTCACCATATGAAGATCCTGAAACTATTGATTTAAATGAAAGATATTACAATTCTGGAATAGAATGGCCTAAATATGTACAAGATATTATGAAATTTATTAGTAATCAGAATCAAAATACTATATTAAATGCAGTGAGAGCCTCTTCACGCGCAAAATATAATAAATGGGTTTCTGAATTAAAAGAAAAGGAGGATGAATTAAAAACATTATTTGAAGCTAAAATATATTATCACCAAAGACGCGAAAGTGATTATAAAGAAGCTTGGGCAAAATATTGTGAGACAGGGAAAGCGACTAAAGAAGATATTGATTCCTATTATTTAAGATTAAAAGGATTAGAACATAATTTAATGGAAAATCAAAGAATAGCAAAAGAATTTTGGGAAAAAAATAAAAAATATTTTGATGTTGAAACTGTATCAGTAATTCTTAGTAATACACCAAATGAAGAAAAAATAACAATTACTGTAGATAAAAATGGCTCTTCTAAAAAAGATCACGAAAAGTCTAAAACAAGGAAGCATCGTACCTCATCAAAAAGTAATCCTGAAAAAGTTCAATCTAAGTCGTCTAACAAACCTCCAGTAACAATTAAACCTTCTTCTTCTGTGTTGAATTCTGTTTTACCACAGTTAACTGAGAACATTTCAGATGAACATTATAGTAATATAACAGAAAATATTAATGATCAAAAAATTAATGATAAAAAAATTAATGATCAAAAAATTAATGATCAAAAAATTAATGATCAAAATATTAATGATCAAAAAATTAATGATCAAAAAATTAATGATCAAAATATTAATGATCAAAATATTAATGATCAAAAAATTAATGATCAAAAAATTAATGATCAAAAAATTAATGATCAAAATCTAAATGAGAACTTCGTTAAAATGAATTCTTTTTCTTCAAATTCTAATATAGACAGAGAAGACATAGGTATGAATAATACTAACAGTAATACCCAAATCGTGAATGATAATACCATTCAAATAAATACTTCTGAGAATAAATTGGATATAAATAATAAACATAATAATAATTTAAGTAGCAGTAATAATATTAATACTAGTAATAAAAATAATTATATGGATGATTCAAATAAGAATAGGATTGTTGTTGACTCGAATATTAATAATTCTGATGGAAATAATTTTAATATGAATATAAATAATTTTAATACTAGTATTAATAATGCTAATGAAAATATAAATAATTTAAATTTAAATAATATGAATACGAATAATATTGATACTAGTACTAGTAATAATAATTCTTATAATTACAATTATATAGGTAATATTATTAATAATTGTAGTAGTTCGTCAAGTGGTATTGATAACACTAACAACAATAATAATGATTATGATGATGATTTTTATTATAAATATAAAGATGATGATAATGAATTAAAGTTTAGTATGTATTATAAATCAAAGGATGTATATATCAATAAAAATAAATCTAATAGTAACAATAAGAGTAAAGCAAAAAATAGAAAAAGAGTAAAATCTAAAATTAATTATATTAAAAATAATAAAATGAGAAGTAATGTAAATATTGAAATTAACAATAATAATAATATTATAAACACTAGAAATACCCCTAATACAAATAACAATAATTATTATTATAAATACAAAGATGATGAAGATGATGCCAGTAATTCTATCAATGATATTAAAGATAATAGTATTAATTATTACAAGTATAAAGACGATGATATTAGTGATAATAATATATATATTACTCAAAACAGCAATAATAATGATTATTATAATTATAATGATAATTATAATAATGATACCAATATAAATAATATGTATAATAATAACAATAATATTTGTAGTGTTAATAAAAATTATGATTATAATAGTTATAACAATGATACCAATAATAATTCTGTATATAATGACAATAACAATAATAACAACGGCAATAACAGCAACAGCAGCAACAATAATAATAATAGTAATAATGCTATTTATTCAAAAACTGATTTTAACAATAATTTAAGTTGCAACAAATACAATAATAGTTATAATAATATCAATAATTATAACAATATTTATTATAACAATTATAATAATAATTTCAACACTAATTCCAATAATTATAATGATTATAATAGTAATTATAATAATAGTAATAATAAAGAAGATTATAATACAAATACTATATATCATAATTCTACAGATAATAAGAATGATATTTCTCATGCTTTACCTCTACCACCATTGGAACATTCTAATTCAAATCTCTCAAACTCATCGTATTATCCATACTCTGATATTTCATCTTATACCTTAACACCACCATCAATGAATGGTGATAATAACCATAATAATAGTCAAAACACCTACTCACCAATATATGGTCATCAAAATTCTTTATCTCAATATTCCTTACAGTCTAATTCAACTCAAAATGAAACTTATACCAATTATAATTCCTCACCTTTCAATATACCAAAAGATAATCTTGAGTTATCTGATTCTCATCTCAATAGCTTTTCTTCCTATGAATCTAATACCATCGATATTAATAATTGTAATGATGAAAACTATAATTGTCAAAACAATAAAAACAATCGCATAAATAATAATAATATCAATAATGATAATATGAATGGTCAAGATAGTGATAATCGCAAGGATTTTACCAATGAAAATTCAATATCGTCTTCATCATCAACTAAGGTTTGTAATTTAATAAATCGAGAATCCAGTAAAAAAGAAAATAGCCATAATAATAATGATGATAATAGTGATAATAATAATGATGATAATAGTGATAATAATAATGATGATAATAGTGATAATAATAATGGTAATAATAATGGTAATAATAATGGTAATAATAATGGTAATAATAATAGTAATAATAATAGTAATAATAATGGTAATATTAATGGTAATGAAAATGACAAAAACAAAAACTTTGAAAGACAAATTAATTCTTCTCCTTCGATCACTATGACTTCAATTGTAACTAATCCTATTACTATGACAACTACTACTCCTAAACGTCGTCAAGAAGATAAACCAGAAAATGATTATCCTCATTTCTTTAATGATACCGAATCATTAGATAGTTATCAGCCACCCAATAAGCGAATTAATCAAAATTATATTATTGATCATAATAATGAATTAACATATCAACAACATCAACCTCATGAAAAGCTATTGCCTTCTCCATCGTCTTCTCGTTCCTCTCAAGAATATGTGTCCTATAATAATGAGGATTCGATAGTTATTAATCTCCACAATAAAGTAAAGAATTCCGATGATGATGTATTGAACGATTTCGATTCATCAAAATATCTCTTAGCATTAAAAAATTCTAATAAAGGATTTGAACCATCATTAGATTCTACAACACTTTACGATTAAACTAATTATGATAATAAAATAATAAAATTAATAATTATAAAATATAATTAATTAAAAATAAAATAAAATAAATAAATTATTTTTATTATAAATAAAAATAAGCACTCATTTAAAGGAAAATAATAATTATAATACATCAGAGTGTAGTTAAAAGTTTTAGTATAATCGATTGGAATAGTATATATATATATATTTATTTATTTTATTTTATTTTATTTTATTTTATTTTATTTTATTTTATTTTATTTTATTTTATTTTATTTTATTTTATTTTATTTTATTTTATTTTATTTTATTTTATTTTATTTTATTTTATTTTATTTTATTTTATTTTATTTTATTTTATTTTATTTTATTTTATTTTATTTTATTTTATTTTATTTTATTTTATTTTATTTTATTTTATTTTATTTTATTTTATTTTATTTTATTTTATTTTATTTTATTTTATTTTATTTTATTTTATTTTATTTTATTTTATTTTATTTTATTTTATTTTATTTTATTTTATTTTATTTATTTTATTTTATTTTATTTTATTTTATTTTATTTTATTTTATTTTATTTTATTTTATTT